>JAVYIG010008357.1:0-45503 GCA_035222895.1 Strongylocentrotus droebachiensis
CTTCTGTCGTCTGGACAAATCCGATGCAACTTTTGTTGACGTCATACACACCGACGGTGAATTGATCGCAATGGGAGGACTTGGGCTCATGGATGAGGTAACTATGGAAACTATTGTAAACTATGTTCCTCTTTTTTGTGATTAAAGAAGGGGAAATCAGACAAGGGCTACATGACGTTAAACGTAGGCCTACTAATTTCTAATCTAATTTGGTAATACAGGGGTACTATCTCTACCCCCCTCATTTCCCCTTCCCCCCTCCCATCCACCCCTCTCTTTCTCTCTCTTTCTACCTCTGTCTCTCCTTCTCTTTCTTTATTTCCCCTCTTTCCTACTATTCCACGTTCTACGCCTCCCCCGAAACTTCCAACACTTTGGCGGGGGGGGGGGGGGGGAGCACATTTCCGGGAAAAAAAAAGAATTTTCAGAATTGTTATTTACTAACCAACAGACAGAATTATTTGTTTTATGTTTTTTTTTCTTTCTTTTTCGTGATGAGCCATTATTCAGGTCCGGTAGCCTGTTGCGGCCTCAAATTGAAAGAAATCTTTAGTGTAGTCCCCGGGATTCTGAAGGGTAGAAGCAAGGGCCGGTTGTGGCCTCCTAAGTTTGTCACTATTTCCCTATATTCTCTGAACACTCAGTCGCTTCTTTGTCCTAAATCTTTTCACAGCTTGGCCACCAAGATTTCTACCCCAACGGAGGGATGGACATGCCAAATTGCTACTTCAGCATCATCTGCGATCATATGAAAGCCATTGCATACTACACCGAGAGCATCTCAAAAAGTACCCCATGCCGCTTCAGGCCCACCACGTGGGCACCTAAATGGGATAACTACAAGAAGGGAATACAAACTCAGGACTGTCGGAACATGGCTTGTTCCGATATGGGTTACACTGCAAGTCCCATTCATGACGAAGGAGTGTTTTATCTCAAAACAAATAAATATTATCCCTTCTGTCAAGGGTGATAGGCGATTTCAGGAAATCACCCCAAAATGGAAATACGAAAGAAACATCAAAACTCTGATGTAATTTTTTTAAACGGTGTGATAAAGATCTGGGCCCTGTATTACAAAGAGTTGATATCAATCGCAACTATGTACATAAGAGATAGGAGATCAAACTTGCGATTGATTGGAGGACTTACGATTGATTTGGATCAATCGCAACTCTTTGTAAGACGGTGCCCTGTAGATGCCTATTATGAAATGAAAACAGATACGTTATGTACATATTAAAGTAATTCCTACTTCTTTTCACCTCATGTATCCATGGTCTCGCTCCTTTCTTATCTGAACTCCTGCATACATGTAATACCAGGCACAGGGGCGGATCCAGGATTTCTTAGGGGGGGGGGGCAACTTTTTTTTTTTTTGCTCCCGAAAATTTGAAAATCGCGCCGGCCGAAAAGTCGCTCAGTGGGGGGGGGGGGGGGGGGGGGGGAAGTGAGCACATTTTGTTGGGGGGTCATTGAAAATTTTAAAATTTGCACCCCCCCCCTTGAGCGCCAGGGGGGGGGGGGGCCAACCCCCAAAAAGGTCAAAATCACGTGATTTTATATTTTTTTCTCAAGGGGGGGGGGACCGGGCCCCCAGGGCCTCCCCCTTGATCCGCCGCTGACCAGGCAGCCTTCCCGGCGCTCCCTTCGCTCCTCTCAAGGCATCATGCTACCGAGCCTTGGTGACAGAGCATTCACAACTGCTGCCTCAAAACTATGGAATAATCTACCCAGATTTCTATACGCAACCAGCAGTCTCTATAATGCCTTCCAAAAATATCACAAAAGCTCACCTCTTCTGATAATGACATTATTGTAAAGTGCTTTGAACAAAGAATATTGTTGTTATCATTATTACAATTATTATCATTATTGCTATTATTATTTCTTCTTATTGTTATTATCATTATATTTTGTCATTTTTTGCCGTGAATTCCTATTGTTTTTTTGCCTGTTTATATTATCATATTTTGCTGTTGCTGTAATAATAATAATAATAATAATAATAATAATATGTCATGTTTACCCAGGGTAGCCTCATCATAAGTTAATCATAAGTTAAAGAGCTGCATGCACTTTAAGTGCACGCTTACGCTGCAGCTCTTCTGCATTTTTCTATGTCAATCGTTTCAACATTTTGTTGCACAAATAATATTCATTGACGGTGATTTGAAGAAAAAAAATACCACTATGTACAAAATATTCAGATTGTTACTGATTATCATTGTATGAAAAATGTAGAAATCAATCAATCGAGCGAGCCAAATTCAAATCAAATTATTATCATTATTATAACACATTGTTTTTTTGTGTTTTTCTGTTAAACTGCTACCTCAACATATTTCATTTAAAGGTACTATGTCCAATTTGCAGGCCAAACAAATTAAAAGATTAAATTCCATCAGCAATTGAAACATAATACTAATTTAGAACTTCCCTACAAAAAAAAGGGGGGGGGGAGGGGCTTGGTAATGTCTTGAAGTGGGAAAATAACGACTATTAGTTGTCGAATCGACTTAAGAGCTATAGAGCCAGTAAGTAATAGTCTGATTTTCAGACCACTGTAATGGTCGTACGCTTTATGCTGCGCAAAGATTCAATCAGTTTAATTTTGGTCTTTACAAGAAGTGTTATTGATGTAGACAAATGCCGCTCATGTACCCTTTACAGCTCATTGCATGTATGTTATTACCAGAGAAGGAAAAAAGCCAGTCAGTCACTCAATAGTGTCTGCCAGTGAAGTCCAGCAAGTAAACGGGTTTCCTTGCTTAATTTGAATATTAGGACAGGTGCTAACTTTTAAATTTCGCAGATAGGACATACATAATATATTCACAATTTCTGCAAAATTCTACAGAATTTGATGTTGGCTGCAAAAGGGACATAATATCTTTAAAGAGCTGCGTGCACTTCAAGTGTACGCTTACGCTGCAGCTCTTCTGCGTTTTGCTGTAATGTCAATTGTTCCCAACAATATTTGTTGCACAAATAATATTCATTGACGGTGATTTGAAGAAAAAAAAATTACCACTATGTACAAAATGTTCAGATTGTTACTGATTATTATTGTATGAAAAATTGGGAAATCAATCAATCGAACCAAAATCAAATCAAATTATTATCATTATTATAACACAATGTTTTGTGTGTTTTTCTGTTAAACTGCTACCTCAACATATTTCATTTAAAGGTAGGCTTTACTACTGCAGCTAGAAGGGATTATACCACACAGCGAGCCAGCGAGGTCACTGTGACAGGTGGCATTAACATTAACTCAGCTCTCATTTAACATAAGAAAAAGAGGATCATGGGGGACCAACAGGCACCGATTTGGGAAGTTTTTTATATAGAGGGAGCAAGTAGCTAATAGTAGGACAGTGTGCCTTTAAAGGTACTATGTCCCATTTGCAGGCCAAAAAAATGAAAAGATTAAATTCCAACAGCAATTGAAACATAATACTAATGTAGAACTTCCCTAAAAAAAGGGGGGCTTGGAAATGTCTTTAAGTGGGAAAATAACGACTAGTAGTTGTCAAATCGACTTAGGAGCTATAGAGCCAATAAGTAATAGTCTTGACTTTCAGACCATTGTAATGGTCGTACGCTTTATGCTGCGCAAAGAATCAATCAGTTTAATTTTGGCCTTTACAAGAAGTGGGTTATTGATGTAGACAAATGCTCATGTATGTTATCACCAGAGAAGGAAAAAAAGCCAGTCAGTCACTCAATATTGTCTGCCAGTGAAATCCTTGCATAATTTGAATATGAGGACACTGCTAACTTTTAAATTTCACAGATAGGACATACATGACATATTCATAATTCATGCAAAGTTCTACAGAATTTGATGTTGTCTGCAAAAGGGACATATATGTTAAATGTGAAATACAATTTTTAAATATGTCAAGTGTGTCAATTGTAGTCAGTGTATCTTTTGTAATAATTGATCATTTTCTTCTTCTTTTTATCACCATGATCATTTTCTTTATGTTTTCCTTTGAGTCAGAGTTAGAGCCTGAAAAGTAGAACAAAACCTGTGTGTAAGTAAAACCATTCAACCTAACTGACATTAAAAAATAAACATACACAACTTTGGATACGTCAATTTGAATGATTTAGATGTAATTGAAATTTGTTTCAAATTATAATTTAAACATAATATTCAGGGTGATAAGGATCAAAATAGAAACACGAAATTGAGGATAATCAAAAACAAAGGCATTGATGGATGGATAAATGAATCAATGAATGACTGATGAATAAATGAATGGTTAAATTGATGAATAAAATTAATGAACGAATGAAGGACGACTAAATTGATGGATGGATGAATGAATGAATAAACAAATAACGAATGACTGATGAATAAATTGATGAATAAATTGATGAATAAATTGATGGCCTGATGAATGAATGAAGGTATGACTGACGATCAATAAGTTGATGGATGGATTGATGAATAAAAGAATGAATGTTGGAAAAGTGTATTACTTTCATTCATAGATGAATGATTAAAAATAATCTTAAGCTAAACGATAGTAAGCGTGCATTTTGGGTTATCGGAACTTCACAACAGATTTCAAAATAAGAGTTGGATCCTCCAACGTGAAACCGTCTGTTACCTCATATATATTTAAACCAAATATCTGTAAATCATGCATGCAATTCAGCCATTGGCTGCGATATGTTGATGAATAAATACATTTCCATACCATACCAGCAAAGAATATTTAGGAGTATACTTTGATACTAATTTGAACATGGAAACACATGTTAGAAATATATGCAAATCAACATACTATTTTCTATACAATCTCAGACGTATCCGCAAGTATTTTGATCATGAAAGTATGAAATTGGTTCTACATGCTTTCATCACAAGTAAGCTTGATTATTGTAATGGGTTGCTGTTTGGAATGCCTGATTCTCTGATATAGCTAGGTTAAGCTATGGTCACAAATCAGAGCAGCGACTGACCGATCAGTAGCCTGCTCGGTCGCTGCTGGAATTAGGCATCGCCCAGCGATTAGGTCGGTGCCCGGGCGGCGACCGCCCAGGCACCGAGCGTATTTTGGGCGGCGAGTGAAAAGTGAGCAGGCTCCGCCCAAATTTTAACTCCGCGCTAAAACTTCAGCGGCGACCGAGCGATGCCCTAAAAACGAGCGGTGCCTGGGCGGCCGCCGCTCGGTGGCCGGGCAGCCGCCAGGCAGAATTGGTTAAAAACTCGCCGCTCGGCCGCCGAGCAGTCTACTTTTGGGTAATGTGACCATAGCATTACAAAGAGTCCAAAATGCATCGTCGGTCAAAATTCACTGTAACCGCACCTCTTCTGAGAGAGCTCTACTGGTTGCCAGTCCGTCAACGAATTTCATTAAAAATGTTGTTAAATGTGTATAAATCATTGAGTGGTCAAGCTCCTAGTTACATAACAGAGTTCCTTCAACTTAAAGTCCAGTCACACCCGGGAGTCACACAGCCGTAGCCTGCGCGTGCAGTTCCAGAGATAAATTATTGTTCCAGATTCCCCATGGCAAAACTAGAGTAACTCTCGGGGACCGTACGTGCGTTTGCCATTACTGCCCCCAAACAATGGAATAGCTTGCCAACAGAAATACGAAGCTCTCCATCGCTCGATGTCTTCAAATCCAAATTAAAAACACATTTGTTCAATTGAGAGATTCTATTTTGTAGAATTTAGTATTAAAAAAAGGAGCTCTGAACCAGCGCAGCTGATTATATTTTGTATAAAAGCTGCGCTATAATTCCATTATGATCATTATTAATAAATGAATAAATAAATGGATAAATTGATGATTGAATGAATGTCTAAATCATGAAATTAATTCAGGGGCTCCCATCAATGATGGCGGCATTAAAAGTAAAGACTAAGATCCCCCCCCCCCACTCAGTGTTATTTAGGGTACGCATATGCATGTTCCCTCTTTTTGAAAACACCCCCTAAGTCCGGTGTGTAAAGTCGATACGGGCCGGATTTTTGTGTACTACGAGCCGGACTTTGGTCCGTGAAAAGTACCCCTTTACCGGACATTTTGGTAACACGCACTCCCTTCGTTCACGGAGTGGGGGCCGGGCTAAGATCCGAAAGTTTGACAACATTAGAAAAGTAAGAAAAACAAAGCAATTGACCAACCAAATAAAAACAAATAAGCAAACAAATAAAAGAAAGGAAAAAGTAGCACATCATTATAATAGCACCCACATCGGTATGTTTTGCAACCCTTGTTCCAAAGACTAGATAATTGTCTTTAAAGTATGAATAAATCAAATCAAATCAAATCAAAGCTATACGCAGGGGCGTCGCCAAAGGGGGGGGGGGGTGTGGGGGGGGGGTGCGACACCCCCCCCCCCCACCTGTCAGGATTTTGTCGGTAAAATTGCGCTGCCGTCGGGAAAAAAGAGAAAAGGGGGAGGGAAAAAGGAGAGGGGAAAGGGAAAGAAAGGAAAAAAGAAAAGAAAAAGAAAAGAAAGAAAGGAAAAGAAAGGAAAGAAAGGAAAAGAAAGGAAAGAAAAGAGAAAAAAGAGGGAGGAGAGAAAAGAAAGGAAAAGAAAGAAAAGAAAGAAAAAAAGTAAAAAAAAAAGTAAAAGGGAAACAAAAGAAACAGGGGATGAAAGAGAGGAGAGAGAGGGGAGGTAAGAGCCTGAGAGAAGAGGAGTGGGAGTAAAAGAGAGAAGGGAGTTGTTGGGTGGAGTCGTCTCGTCGAGGGAGCAAGAAAGACACGGTCAAATATGTTGCTGTGTCGGGTCAGCTGTGTCGGTATTCTTGCTCGATCCTCGTGTACTGATAAGTTTTTTTCCCTACAAACTGTGACTTTTTATCCGCTGTGACGACTTCGAGAGTGACTACAACTACAATACTTGTATTTTCTCGAAGTTTCACTTTCCTATAATATCAGCTAAAGAAATCAGAGGTTTAAAATTTTCGGGGAAACTAAATTCAAACAAGGTTTAAGAGTCAACAACGATACGACGAATCGTTTTCCTTTCTCTATATTGTGATGAAACGCCAAAGATTCCGCGCTTCGCGCGGAAAGGCAAAACTTAATTTAGACGAGTCGAGAAGAACGGTACAACGAATCGTCTGCTTTCTCTAATAATTTAAAGAAACGTCAAAACTTCGCGCGGGTGGGGGAAAACTGAATTCAGATAAGGATTAAGAGTCGAAGACAGTTAACCGAATCGTCTGCTTTTTTCTCATAATTTAATGAAACGTCAAAGGATTAAGAGTCGAGCACGGTTCAACGAATCGTCTACTTTCTCTAATAATTTAAAGAAACGCCAAAACTTCCGCGCTTTGCGCGGGAGGGGGAAGCTTCATTCAGACAAGGATTAAGAGTCGAGCACGGTTCAACGAATCGTCTACTTTCTCTAATACTTTAATGAAACTCCAAAACTTCCGCGCTTCGCGCGGGAGGGGGAAGCTTCATTCAGACAACGAGTAAGAGTCGAACACGGTTCAACGAATCGTCTACTTTCTCTAACAATTTAATGAAACGCCAAAACTTCCGCGATCGCGCGGGAGGGGGAGAACTGACTTCAGATAAGGAATCAGAGTCGAGAATAGTATACGCCGAATCGTCTGCTTTTTTCTCATATTTTAATGAAACGTCAAAGCTTCCGCGCTTCGCGCGTGAGAGGGAAAATCTGAATTCATACAAGGATTAACAGTCGAGCGCGGTTCAACGAATCGTCGACTTTCTCTAATAATTTAAGGAAACGTCAAAGCTTTCGCGCTTCGCGCGGGAGGGGAAAAAACTGAATTCAGATAAGGATTATGAGTCGAAAACAGTACACCGAATTTTCTGCTGTTCTCATAATTAAATGAAACGTCATAGCTTCCGCGCTGTGCGTGAGGGGGAGAAACTGATTTTAGACAAGGATTAACAGTCGAGGACGGTACAGCAAATCGTCTTCTTTTTATAATAATTTAATGAAACGTCAAAGCTTCCGCGCCTCGCGCGGGAGAGGGAAAAACTGAATTAAGACAAGGATTAAGAGTCAAGCACGGTTCAACGAATCGTCTACTTTCTCTAATAGTTTAAAGAAACGCCAAAACTTCCGCGCTTTGCGCGGGAGGGGGAAGCTTCATTCAGACAAGGATTAAGAGTCGAGCACGGTTCAACGAATCGTCTACTTTCTCTAATACTTTAATGAAACGCCAAAACTTCCGCGCTCGCGCGGGAGGGGGAGAACTGAATTCAGATAAGGATTCAGAGTCGAGAATAGTATACACCGAATCGTCTGCTTTTTTCTCATAATTTAATGAAACGTCAAAGCTTCCGCGCTTCGCACGGGAGAGGGAAAAACTGAATTCAGACAAGGATTAACAGTCGAGCGCGGTTCAACGAATCGTCGACTTTCTCTAATAATTTAGTGAAACGCCAAAACGTCCGCGCTTCGCGCGGGAGGGGGAGAACTTAGTTCATATGAGGATTAAGAGTCGAGAACAGTACACCAAATCGTCTACTTTTTTCTAATAATTTAATGAAACGTCAAAGCTTCCGCGCTTCGCGCGGGAGGGGGAAAAACTGAATTCAGATAAGGATTATGAGTCGAGAACAGTACACCGAATTTTCTGCTGTTCTCATAATTTAATGAAACGTCAAAGCTTCCGCGCTGTGCGGGAGGGGGAGAAACTGAATTTAGACAAGGATTAACAGTCGAGGACTGTACAGCAAATCGTCTTCTTTTTATAATAATTTAATGAAACGTCAAAGCTTTCGCGCTTCGCGTGGGAGGGGGGGGGGACTTCATTCAGACAAGGATTAACAGTCGAGAACGGTACAATAAATCGTCTTCTTTTCCTAATAATTTAAGGTAACGTTTAAGCTTCCTATCACCCCCCCCCCCTTATGAGCGCGTTTCGCGCGCTCTTTAAGTGATTCGTTTGCTCTCTACCGCCCCTTCCTAAAATAAGATCCTAGCTCCGCGCCTGCATTAAAATATAGCTATGATGCTGACTAAGTTGACGAAATAATTCATATATTTATGCCGTCGAGGAAAATGACCATTTGTGCATACAAGTACTATAGATAGTCCATAGGAAAAATAATTTAGCCTTCGGCCCCGGGTTTATAGGGTAATATTTGTAGATATTGGACATTTAATTTTGTCGGTAATAGGGGGCTAGTTTTGTCGGTAATCGTTGGCCTCTACACCCCCCCCCCCCCCCCCCCCACTGAAAAAGGTCTAGCGACGCCCCTGGCTATACGCGTACAGCTTGCTTTTGCAGCAGGAGAATATTATTAGTCAAATACTTGGATGTTGCCCACAAACGAGGAAATTAAAATTGAAAATATAAAAAACTAATTGTAAACCTGGCAATAAGAGGCTCTTGATTCCAGTTTTAAAAATGGAAATGGCTTCATGTGGCTGAAGCTAATATAAATTATGATCAAATTGAAGAAACCAACTAAGTTCGATACCCCTCCCCGTTTCATCAATTTTTAGATAGGATACGCTATAGTAGGCCTATTGCAGAATTTTTCATCACTGAAATACATCAAGCCTATTTTAAAATTAGAGCATAGGCCTATACCAACCGCACCCTATTATATATCTTACTTCGAATGCCTATGATATTTCTGTGGGCGATACATTGATGTAGATATGAAAATGGCATTGTGTCAATTTTATAGAGTTGCATGACGAAGGAAATTGCCAAGTCATTATACATTTCATGATTTAAGTTGACTGTAAAAACAGGGAGGCGGGTAATTCGAGCCTTGTGACTTTAGTAAACATAAATACAAAATACAAAATACCGCCCCTGGGAAAAAGTCACGTGATTAAAATGTAATCACGTGATTTCATCACGTGCAGGCCGACCGAACCTAAGCTGCGCTTAGTATACGCTGTATAAACAAGGAGGAAGTGCCCGTGTTTAATTTTAGAGTTTAGACAATTGTGATTTTTGAATGTCATTTTTAGATAAAATGTCGTCACGTCATATGGTACTGGTGTGTTTCATCCTGGTGGCAAGTAAGTACCTATCATGATATCATTTCAAGTTGTACATTTGACTCTCAGAGCTGAGGCTGAATCGAGCCTGAGCTGAGCCTTGACTGCGCCTACGCCTCGGCCTAGCTAGATCTTGACTGTCTGACTGACTTTCTTGCTTTAAGTTGCAGACTGGACTTCACAAGTGGATCCTTCCTTCTACTCATACAATTACAAATTATGCACTTTGAAATCGATTAAGAATTTAGCAACAAAAATAAAATTGAACATTTGATACCAGAGAGTAGGGAGGCCAATGCCCTGGCGTAAGGCTTCTAAGTTCTAGTACGCCTACGATTTGTGCGCTCGTCGTCCAAGTCAGAAAATTACCAGAAGAAAAAAAAAGAGAAAAAAAAAAGAAAACAAATATCTATGGAATAAAACATAACAAATACACAATTGTACACTCCACAACATACCTATAATCACGGATCTGTAAAGGTCTTTCACCATTTGTTGACGATCTTGCAGATTTTGACCTATTTAGATCCAATAATTCTGTTAGCAGACGAACTTAACGCGCACATATGAGAAACTAGAAGGGTCCTAGAGGGCGATGAGGTTAGCTCACTAAAATCCTTCTCAATGTCTGAAGGTAGCGCCTAAAAATATGGAATCAATTTAATATCAAAGAACTTTTGATAGAGATTAACATATCAGTTGTGCACAAATGTCACTTTTAACAACTAGAAAATATAACGAAAAAGGATTATATCTTTTTAATTGCAAATTTTTACAAACAGCACATACGAAGGTAGATAGAGTACAATGTTTTTGTCAATCTTGCGTTGGTTTGAGCCCCATAGCTAGAGCCATCTCAAATTGGGGAGCAAAACTGTGAACAGAGACGTCATTGTTCCAGCCCAAAATAGAAGTCTTGCGACATCATAATATGAATATGTATGAGGTCCGGTCTCATCGCGCGCAAAACAAATTTGACGTAGTCTCACACATAGAACCTTTTTCTCAGCACTAGACACCACTGTCGTGCAGTAATGTATGAGAAGTGTGAAAAAAGACATTTCAGTAAAAAAAAAAAAGTCTACGTGAGCAGTCTATACTCCAATTGAGAAGTGTAATGAATGCCATGATTTGAACGTGTGTGTTTCATCATATGG
This sequence comes from Strongylocentrotus droebachiensis, assembly GCA_035222895.1. Lineage (NCBI taxonomy): Eukaryota > Metazoa > Echinodermata > Echinoidea > Camarodonta > Strongylocentrotidae > Strongylocentrotus > Strongylocentrotus droebachiensis. The sequence goes on from JAVYIG010008357.1 coordinate 11,139, forward strand.
TTAGTGAGAGAGAGAGAAAGAGAGAGAGAGGGAGAGAAATATCTCCGTCAGTAGTATACACGTCTATCAATGCGTGCAGTCATGTTTGATTCCGTATTGTGTTCGCTGCAAGTGCAAGTTGGATTTATCGATCGTTGATATTGCAGTGTAAGATTGATCTTTACTCATGAGGAAATAGTAATTGGAATACATCGCAAAACTAAGGCAAGCCTATTTATTTATTTCAATGATTTTCTTAATTTACAATGAGTGGCTTTCGAGCTTTCTCTCATTATGTTTTGACCCTCCATGCCATGGCATGGCTAACATGGCTCGATTGCGGCTTGCATCGTACCTGGAAGGCCTGTAGTACTGTGTCGGTGTGTGCGACTAATTCAAGGCTAGCCGGTGATGATGAATGTACTTTCGCGCGAAGTTTTGAACTTGTTGTCCGGGCAATGACCATGATGACACGCCCATTCCCTCGGGCCTGTCTAATTCTCGACGTAATTTTTGGGACCATGAAATTGATTGTTTCAAGGCTCTTACGTACAGCCACGCGTAGAAGGAGGTTCGCAGGAACTAGCTGGATATCTCCTATTTTATGGAACTTCTGGAGTCGGCAGATGGGTGATTTTTCTTAGTGAAAGAAAATGCTTTCTTTTAATGTTTGTTTTATTATAAACAAATTCGTAATTAAAAAGTTAGATTTGGGCATTGGCCTCCCTAACCAGAGTGAACGTGAAGGCGATTTGCTCAAACTTAAAGCTTATCACTACTAGTTTACAGGAGGGATTAGACCGCCCTGCAAGGTCACTGGACATGTGGTTATCTCATCAACTCAGCTCTCAGTTAACATAAGAAAAAGAGGATCATGGGGGACCAATGGTCACCGATTAGGCCTTGTTTAATATAGAGAGGGCGCAAGTAGCTACAAGTAGTGCAGTGGGCCTTTAAGGTATAGATCTAGACCAGTTTTGGAAACGCCCCCTCTCAAACAATGAAATGGAAGCTCTTAATTTGTATTACCAATTAGATCTATGTGAAAGAATATGTTTTGACTAATTAAATTATTAATAAGTGATGATACAAAAACTGCCTACTATTGATTTAGTAAATTATCACATCTATCCGGCCTGGATAGATATTGCGAATGCAATTCAACATTGAATATTTGGGCATATATTTCTGCTTTTTTGCAAATTTAGGTTGAAATATTGCCATCTAAACTTCTGAAGGCAATATTTAATCAATATTGAATGGATATTTTGCACCCAAAACCCTTAAATGCAATTTTACCACTACTGGTCTATATCTTTAATGTTAATGAGTTAATGGGTATTATATTACAATGGAACAGTTCCAAGAATATATTAATAATTCCTTTATTTTCTGGCTTGTTTTCTTCTTAATTTCATCCCTTTCTCCTATCCTGTGATTACCAAGAATTGGGCTATATTTCCCTTGAGGAAATGGTTTATTAAACATGTTATTATTCTATGATTTGTTTTAACGTTCATTAGCTGGACAAATATTGCTTTGTCAAATGTTTTGTTGTATATTATCGGGTTATATAATAACTACAAACGTAACAAGCAAATAACCCTGATATATATAAAATCATGAATATGTCTTTTAACATTGTTTGTTACTTCATGTATTTGTATCCTCTTGTGTATACAGGGCCTCTCAGAAAAACAGTATTAATACTGAGAGAGTTACCATGTTTAAATAAAACGAATGAATACATTTTTTTTTTAAATTCCCTTTCTTCTGTTACGTGATTCCCCAGGCCTAGCTAGCCTCCAGGCCGCTCCAGTGAAACCGGTCTTCAAGGATCATTATCATGCCTCGGGGCAAATCAGACTGCCTTATGCTGAAATCATCGAACCCTTTGAGATCTTCTTCCAGGGACCGAAGAACAGGAGTAGGTTGGATACCTACAGTGGTGAGTCTTCTTCTCTTTTCTTTCCCGATCCTAGGTGATTTTGTTAGTGAAATGAAGAGATGTTGTAATCAACCTCTAAACCGGGAGAAGATACCTACATGTAGATCAATAGATTTTGATCTGACAAGGGCGAGTTGGCTAAGTTGGTAAAGCATCTGCCTGTTCAACCACATTTTTGCGTTTGAATCTGCGTTGTGTTTTAAAGGGCCCCTTCCCTGTTTCATAGATGCAGGCTATGTAACAGAGGAAAGCACTATGTCCCTTGGATAGGATTTAATGGAGCCTCCATGTAGAGGAGAGTCACCACCTTTACACGATAAGAACCCACTGCACTATTCGTATAAGAGTAGGGGGAACCCCGGCGTAGTTGTCCACCTCTACAACCCAAATCAGTTATACCAGGAGGAGAGACCCGAGTGTTATAATAATTCAGTTTGCTTTTCGCCTCCCGTGCACAGGTGATGCCAAATACATAATAATGATAATAATAAGCTAAAACTGAAGTCATGCCTACGTAATGGGGAAATTGTGGACTTGTATCAATCAGATATGATCATTTACCTCGATGTTTAACTTTATATCATCCAAAAGACGTTACTCACTTTCAAACAATGATCTGTCCACTTGAGTTAGTTTGTAGGCAAAGACAGACAATTGACCATCCTCTTACACCAACTCTCTGGCAAGAATTAATTCCTTGAAATGCTAGAGCGCCGTAATGGCAGCCGTGCTGAAGCCGGGGTAATAATCGGGAGCGCCAGAAGTGTAAAGTCTGACAGACATGAGCGCTATACAAGAACCCACTATTATTATTACCCCCTGTTTAAGTAAACTGTATTTATTTGTTGTGACTGTCACAGAGTAATACAAAACTTACATTTTATAGTACTCATATTTTTTTTTTTGGCCTTAGCATGATTATTTGTGTTGAATGACCAAATTTTTGTTAAAAGTTAATAAGTTTTCAAATAAATAAAAAAAAAAAAAAATTGAAGCTGAACTCTGTATTTCCATCAACTTGTAGGCATGGACAAGGTGTACTTCCGAGGTGATGAGAAGGATTATGGTAATCTCTACAAGATCTCTCCCGCTACCTTGAAAGGTATCGTCTCTCTTGAGAGCTGTTTCCTCATCCCCGGTGAGAAGGGGGCCCCGGTCATGCCTCAGAGTATGCTGCCTGATCTCACTGGCTTCACGGTAAGTTGAAATTTAATTGGTGCAAAATAAGTAAGTCAGGCCTGATAATTACCCGATTTAAATTGGTTTCCTGATTCTTTTTATTTTTTTCCCTGATTCTTTTTTTCTTCCTGATTTCGTCCCCATTTTCCTGATTTTTCCCAAATTTTCTCGATTTTTTCCTATTTTCCCCCAATTTTCCCCCAATTTCCCCCAATTTCCCCCAATTTCCCCCCAATTTTCTTACTCAAAAGGGGGAAATGATTGGTCGAATTGCATTCATAAACTTCAACTGTTCCTGTAAAATTCTCGGTAACCATGCTTAAAACATTTCAATATTTTTAATAACCATGGTTATTAAAAATAGTTGGTCAGCGTCCATGGTTACCCCATAGGTTTACATGTTAATAAATGGTTTGAGCGATGGAGGACCGTATGTGTGCGAAGGATTGGTCGGCAATTTCAATACAATTGAATCTTGATCGATCTTACCGACAATTTTATCTTGCATTGTTGACATGAAGACGAAAATAAACTCTCAAAAACAAAAAAACAACATCTGCCGATAGATCTTGATCTAAGTTCGTGCCAATATGCATTGCAAAAGTAAAAGAAGGGTCCGTTTCATGGAGCTTTTGCGAAGCATCCCTCACGCGGAGCCGTTTTCAATCCATTTTAATGTATATATTAGAGAAAACTGCCAAGCATGTTAACGACGCGTGGTAGCTGAGTGGTCTAAGCGTTGGTTTTCGATACACCTCTTGTTGTACGCAAGAGTTCGAATCCCGTCTTCGACAAAAATGTAAAATATTTTTTATTTTTTATTTTTTAGTCTATTTTTTTTCGGCATATAAAAGTATTAATGACTGCTTTAATATTCGAGAAATAGTTGTTTTCATACGCTCTCGGGAAGGTTACAATTGGGCTATTCCCCTCGGCAAGCCTCGGGGAATAGCACAATTCTAACCTTCCCTTGAGCGTAATAAAACAACTATTTCTCTCAAAGCAGTCATTAATACTATACTATCACCTCTGGTAAGTTGAAAATAAAATTTCATGAGTTTGAGTGCACTCTACACCCTGGACCACTAAATAGCCATATATTTTCATGGTATAATTTCACTTTGTAAAATTTTCAACATAACCTTTTCAGTAAGTATTTAACATATTCCCATAAGAATATCTTGGATTTGGATATATTCTAAAAGAAGTACTTGATGCAAGTATATATCTTGATGATGATTATTATGATGACTATTATCTACCAATTCGGGGGTGGCCGTGGTGCTACGTTTACCCACATCCATGATTTAACATTTACCTCTTGACTTGAGCATGCTCTATTTAACTAGAACACACTCTTTTCTTACAGTTCTTATCTGGTGGACTGCGAAACGGGCAGAGCGTAAACTTGTGGCAGAACAAAACCACCATGACGTTTTTTAACCAGTCACGCACCAGCACGTACACCTTCGCCGTCACCACCACCACCCCTCCAAGACCTGTACAGTATCGGATGATGGGATTTGATAGTCTGCTTGGTTCGCACTTTGACGAGTATATCATCGATTACGACTTCTATGATGAAGCAACTGCAATCTCTGATGATATCTTCAGCATCCCCAAAAGTGAGTCAGTGATAGAGAAATGAATTAAAAAAAATATGAACTAATGTGCAAATATGTTGAGTGACATGTATCATCGGGCATCTTTTAATTGCCAGAGTGAGCCTTCGTATTATCAAAGCAAAAGAAAAATACACTTCTAAGTAGCGAAACACTCAATAGACATTATCTTTATATTTCATCCAAACCGTAGAATTTTTTTTAGAGCTTAGACAAGCTCATCCAATCCGTGGGACATATACATTGAAATTAAAACTTGTATCATCATTGCGGGTGTACCTTATTATTATTATGATTATCATCATCATCGTTATCATTACATGTCTCATTAACATTATCGTTATCATTATCATCATCAATTATTACCATCATCGTCACCATCGTCATTGTGGCTGCAGCGAGGTCGATCTCAAATAAATAGTCTAAACAAAGGCTTCTACGGGAATTGTAGCTTTAATTGGAGTTTCATTTTCGTTCCAGTAAATTCCGTGAAAACTGTTGATAAATCACAGATAAAGAATAATAAATATAAGTATATCATAGCATCATCGATATAGCAATAAACACAGTTTCTTTGAGAAACTCATTAAATAATGTACATTGTGTCATGATCTTTACAACTTATTAAATTAACCCCAGTCACTATTCTAATCCATATGTATTAAATGGCTTTACATAAATACAAATCACACTACAAGTGTCTCAACTAGACTTCACTATATCTTGAATAAACGATGAACTAAACAATTATAAATTCTGAATCTCTACTTAGTGCTTCAGCACTCTCATAATATATCATCAAATTATTTAACAATATCTTCACTATCATCATTGTTCTTCAAATCAAATCAAATGTACATATTAAACCAGCATGGACTTGCATGTCTTACACTACATACTAACATCAACATATCTCATTATGAAGTACAAAATACACACACTAATTTACACTTTATGTTTCAACAATTCATAGAAATAGATTCAATATACAACAAAACTAACCTCTTTGCCTGACATAATGACAAAACTATGACTGAAATCCCCATGATGCGCTGACAAAAAGGGGATCCTTAGACCTCGACACAACCATGTTCTTGTAGCCTTCTGAGTGTTTGATATCAAGTGGTTATCAATAGATGGCGCTATATTAGGCACCTTGCCTGAAGAAGTGCTATTACAAATATATGTGTATTCATGTCATGCATCAGTAATACAAATACAAATGACTTGGGTGATAACTTAATTAAGTGCAACTGTCACAACAGTCATCAACATCATTATTTTTATTATCATGATCATTTTATCATTGTCATTTTTTATCATTATCATTATCTTTATATATCACCATTTTTATCATCATTGTCATTATCGTTGTTTGCATAATTGTTAACAGGATTGTCATCATTAACATAACATACCTTGTAAACAACATCAACATCATATACAAAGCACCAACATTGATATAATTCATGTTAAAATAACATCAATGAATACTGTTTTCAGATTTGACATGTGCGGGATTCCCAGGGCCTGGTGTGGAGCAGAAGATCAAGGGCAACCCCATGAAAGAGATGGTGAACCCAGAGATGGGGGACCGCCTCCATCAGCTCTTTGATGAATACAAGCAGAAGTATGACAAGAGCTACAAGACCGACATGGAGCATGTACAACGCAAGGGCCATTTCACCAAGAATGTGAGGTAAACCCGGGACCTGTTTCACAAGCCTTTTTTCAATGACAAATGACAAAAATCAGTGACAAATCTGCTGATAACCAATCAGAAGTAAGGATTTCAGTAGCTTATAACAACAACTGTCATTTGTCACCTATGACAAGTTTTGTAAAACACCCCCCTGGGCTCGACATTAGCTGGTGGATTGATGTGCACTTATCTTTCTTTGAAGCATGGACTTAGGGAGTATTTATGTGGGGAACAGTTCATCCACTTTAAGACTTTGTAGACATTTTGGTTAATGCTTGTATGATTCAAAGCAAACCTTTCACTACAAAAACCAATGGATGCATTGTGAACTTTGTCTTCCATAACCAGTGAGTCCAAAGATACCTCCCCCCCCTTCTAAACAAAAAACAAAAAAACAAAAAACAAAAATGTACTCTAACAATAGTTGTTCACAAACTTGCCACAGAAAGAGTCAACAGTAATGAGGAAGAAGCAATCATACATTACTTTTACTTTAGATCAGCTATGTGACAATGTGGCTATGAGATGACATTTTTCTCTGTTATTATTACTCTATTATAATGCTGCTGACAAGAAAGTGGTCTGTATAGGCAGGAGGTTCCTATCTATACAGGTTCCTTTAGTACATGATTTGAACAAAAAATCACTATTTAAATAAAACAAAAAATGTGTTCTTTATAGATTGGGGGGGGGGGGGATTTTTTTAAAAATTGGTGGTTGCATTTTTTGTTTGAATGTGATATTCTGCTTTCGTCATTAGGATGATCCACTCCATCAACCGAGCCAACCTGGGCTACGTGCTAGACATCAATCACATGGCTGACCAGTCACATCAGGAGCTGAAGAGAATGAGAGGTCGTCTACGACAGACCAGACCCAACAACGGACTCCCCTACGATGGTTCTGACGTCAGCGATGATGCCGTACCAGACCATATCGACTGGAATGTGCTAGGTGAGTGATCGTTGCACAGAGGCTTGTACAGTCAAACCTGCTTTATTGACCACCTGTCTACAAAGACCATATTTTGTGGTTCCCTTGAAATTGGTTTCTCATGGAAACTAGTACTAAAGGAACCTGTACATAAAGACCACTTTTCTTGTCTCCCTTGGTTGGTCTTTATAGACAGGTTTCACTGTTTTCTGTCAGATGGTCTTTGTCTGGATTTCTTCGCCTCCCCCACCCCCTCCCTCCTCTTTCTCTTTGTCTCTCAATTTTTGTTGTCCATCACATCCTCCACCTCTCTCGTGCTTGTTTTTTTGTCATTCTTTTCCTGATCTTACAGTTGATTGAACTGGTTTATTGATTAATTAATAAAACATACATTCAAAATAGCAGCCAAAGGCTGGAACAAATCAAATTTACGAAAAATTTAAGAAATACATTAAAATATATTACATTGAAAATTGTTTCGACAAGATACTGTAATATGCATTGTAATATACAAAATAGTGATAGTATTCCCCCCCCCCCCTCCCCAAACCAACGAGGAAAGTAGTTTGTCTATATGAATATGAACCAATGTGTTGTGTTTTACCCATATCTTACAATGTAGGTGCTGTGAGTCCAGTCAAGGACCAGGCTGTATGTGGATCCTGCTGGAGTTTTGGATCAGCAGAAACCATTGAAGGAGCTGTCTTCATGCAGGTAGGTTGATATTTTCTCTGTATTTTTGTGGTATTTCACAGGAAACATTTTTCTCCTATTTTCATATGGGAAAATAGACAAAACACATATTTACTGCTCAGGATTTAGAACAAAGGATAAATGAAAAAAAATATTCAGAGTCGAAAATAGCCAAAAACGTCTTTCTGTACTTTTTACCCCCAATGATGTTGACTAGTTTTTTAATAATAATAAAAATAATAATAATTGGATTTATATAGTGCCTTTTCCAAAGGATCCAAGGCGCTGTCTCTATTTATCAACAATTTAAGAGGAGTTGTACAGGTATGTTTTCAGATGTTTTAGACTATTTTATTATGACTAGGGTTGTAATGTATTACCTATTATAGAGGTGTCGTGGTCGAGTGGATATGTCACCAGACTGTGGATCACAAGGTCTGCGGTTCAAGTCCCGCCGCAGCACTAATGTCCTTTGGCAAGACATTGATCTACATTTGCCACTCTCCACCCAGGTGTTAAAATGAGTACCTGGTAGGATGCGAAAGTTGAGTACTGGTAAAAAAAAGAAAATTATTTCTCACAGAATCAAACGAAACTTACACTGAATGTTCAAGATTACAAATAAATGACATGTGCCAAACAATTTTGGAAGAAAATGTATACTGGCTGAGTTTTAGACTAGAAAGACAAGGAAGTACCAACCCCGACACCATGCGTGTTGTCCCATACATAGCTTTCTGTGTATGTGCTTGTTACTTTACCAAGACTCGGTCAAATTTATTATGATTTTGATGACTCCAGAACCTTGCAGTGCACACCAATACTTACATGCTACATGATCAACTGTTTCTGATCCTTTCCACACCTTTTCTTTCACAATGCAATCGCATTACCGGTACTAAAGTTTATCTTTAATGTGGTTGGATTAGCAAGTGGCGCTTGTAAAATGGCGACTAGCTGGAATGCTCCCCAGGGAGTGGAAAATGTGCATACCTTGTGTGCGGGTAAGCCTGAATCCGATGACCGGGTTAATAATATGTTCCGCGCCTAGAAACAAAGTATTAGGCGCATTATAAATGTGAGCTATTATTATTATGCAAATCGTTCCATTTGTACAATTTCTCACATATTTCTCTCATATATCTTTTCTCTGTAGAGTGGCAAGCGAGTGCGCCTCTCACAGCAGATGCTAATGGACTGCACATGGGCAGCAGGCAACAACGGGTGTGATGGGGGCGAGGAATGGAGAGTTTACGAGTGGCTCATGAAGAATGGAGGCATCCCGCTGGAAGAGACCTACGGACCTTACCTTGGACAGGTATACATGTAAATCAGCAGGGACCTGCTTCACAAAGCCCTTTTTCAATGACAAATGACAAAAATCAGTGACAAATCTGCTGATAACCAATCAGAAGCAAGGATTACAGTAGCTGATAACAAAGACTGTCATTTGTCACTGATGACAAGTTTTGTGAAACGGGGCCCAGGAGTGTTTCATAGTGTTGTCTTTATACACAAGGACTTGTATTTTTATATGATATTTGTTTGAGTTTGTATTCAGATTTTTGTCCTTGAAAGCTTTTATTAGTTTCTTCTTGATATTGATACAAATGTTCCCAAGTTTTAAGGTTTACATGTGTATTACTGAGAAGTAGGTAGTGACAAGAATTATGGATGGGATATTGTTTCCTCCCCCCCCCCCATAGTTGTCTTTTAAAACGCCCCTGCTACAGACTGTTTTCATTAAACAGCTGGCTTTAAGTCTACTGTCCTGTAGCCAATCACAGCCTGTTATTTTTTTTATTTTTTTACTCTGATGAGTGCAAAAGCAAAAGGAAAAAGTTTTCATATGTCTGTGTTCATTGCTATTCTTTGATTTTGTAGTAACAATCATCTCTTTTTAATAATACCTTTTAGAGCAGTTTGCTATCAAGGCCCACTAGATGTATAGCCAGGGGCTTGATCACTTGAACAGAACTGAAATTATACACTTTAATGAATTTGGCTGATTTTTGTTTCCCCCCATTTTATCCTGATTTTCCTGATTTTATCCCTATTTTCCTGATTTTTCCCTTATTTTCTCTATTTTTCCCCAATTTTCTTACCAAAATGTGGGAATGTTGTTAGATGCCATTTCTTTTTTTCCTGTATCCTTTTTTTTTTTAGTGCTCACTATCACCCCTGCATAATGCATCTTTTGATTCGTTGGAATCCTTCGTTTGAATCCTTTGTAGGCTCTCAGTCATTAAAATAGAATAGGTGTGTTGGCTCAGTCAGTAAAGCGTCCGCCTCACAACTGGGGGGTCGTGGGTTCGAACCCCGGCCGCGTCATACCAAACGACGTAAAAAGACGGGAGTTGCTGCTACTTTGTTTTGCGTTCAACAACAAGGGATAGAGCAACGTCTATCTGGCGCTGCTCAGTGGCTGCCGGGCTCACGATCAATTGGGCAAAAAGAATTTCCATTTTCGGTTTAATAACATTTGGAGTGGACTTTAAAAGATTATTATTATTATTATTAAAAAGAAAATAGTCAAAAATAATTGCAGATACAGTAAAAACACAACCAGTCTACATTCTTTCCGTCAAATCTCTAACCTCTTTTAATTTCTCACCCCTCTTCTCAGAATGGGATGTGCCATTACGACAAGTCTACGCCGGTTGCAGCTAGTATCAAGAAATACTACAACGTGACCTCTGGGAACCAGAAGGATCTCAAGAAAGCTCTGGCGACCAAAGGACCTATTGCTGTCGGCATTGATGCTGCTGTGCCCTCTTTCAGCTTCTACTCCTACGGGACGTATTATGATGCCAGCTGTGGTATGTTATTTCTCTCTCTTTTTCTTGTGTTTTTCTTTTCCTTCTCCTCTTTCTTTGTATTGCTCTTATTATTATTATTTGTCTTTTTCTTCATCTTCTTGTGATTCTCTGACTTTTCCTCTTTCTTCTTACTTCTTCTTCCTCCTCCTCCTCCTCCTTCTTCTTCTTCCTCATCTTTTTCTTCTTTTCTTCTCCTTCTTCTTGGAAGGTACTTTTGACATCTAGACCTCCATAAAATAATACTCAGGTACCACCATGGGCGTCAATCCAAATCAGACCGTGGGGGGGACACAAATTAAAAACAGGGCGGCGCCAGGTTGTTTTGTAAGGGAGGCGGATGGGCGCGCCACGCAGGGGGGGGGGGGGGGGGGGGGTGTCTGAGGGGATGTGCCCCCTCAGAAGTTGAATACTTTTTTAAATTGATGCATAAAATGGCTCAATTTGGTGCATTCTTTTAGCCAAAATAAAAAAAAAAACAGTAGAACGCAGGTGGTGTCTGAGGGGGGTGGGGGTGTGCCCCCTCAGAAGTTGAAGATTTTTGTTTAAATTGATGGATAGATGGCTTGATTAGGGGCATACTTTTTGCCAAATTAAAAAGAAAACAGTATAACGCAGGGGGTGTCTGAGGGGGGATGTGCCCCCCTCAGAAGTTGAAGATTTTTTTGAAATTGATGGATAGATGGCTCGAATTGGTGCATACTTTTTGCCAAATTAAAAAGAAAAAACAGTAGAACGCAGGGGGGTGTCTGAGGGGGGATTCCCCCCGCTCAGAAGTTGAAGATTTTTGTTAAATTGATGGATAGATGGCTTGATTTGGGGCATACTTTTTGCCAAATTAAAAAGAAAACAGTAGAACACAGGGGGTGTCTGAGGGGGGATGTGCCCCCCTCAGAAGTTGAAGATTTTTTTGAAATTGATGGATAGATGGCTTGATTTGGGCCATACTTTTTGCCAAATTAAAAAGAAAACAGTAGAACACAGGGGGTGTCTGAGGGGGGATGTGCCCCCCTCAGAAGTTGAAGATTTTTTTGAAATTGATGGATAGATGGCTTGATTTGGGCCATACTTTTTGCCAAATTAAAAAGAAAACAGTCTTAAGTTCAACTAACAGGAACAAGAACGCAACGGGCGGGGGGGGGGGGGGGGGGGGGTAGATAGATGAATTTGTCGTTTCCATTATCAGCCATTAAGTTTGGAAGATACAAGGGATTAATTTGATTTTTTTCAATTGGTCAAAGGATTTTCATCGTAAACCAATGTTTGAACTTCCGGTAATGTGAATGTAATATTTATGACGCTTCTAGTTCTATTAATAAAATCTGATCGCCTGATTTGGCTTGATTTTTCTCAACACAGAGAGAAAGAGAGGAAGAAAGAAAAAAAAAAGAAGATTTTAACCCCGAATCATGGGGGGAACATTTCGCCACCTGAAAATTCGTGGGGGGGACGTGTCCCCCTGTCCCCCCCAGGATTGACGGCCACCCTTTGAGTTGGTATTGTTCAATACAAATGTGAAGGAGCTTTGCTTGGATGTGATAAACACATTACATTACATACCGGTACTGCCAGACCAATCCAAAACCGACAATGAACAACAATAAATGAAAAGTCTGGGCCATGTTGGGTAAAGCAATAAGCATAAAAGCTACATGCCAAAGTTGATTGAATTCTTTGAAAATTATTATTATCACTACAGGAAGTACAGTAGATGATCTGGACCACGCCGTGCTGGCCGTTGGCTACGGGACCGACAGCAGCGGTCAAGACTACTGGTTGATCAAGAACTCCTGGTCCACCCATTGGGGTAACAATGGTTATGTGGCCATCAGCATGAAGGATAACAATTGTGGTGTGGCTACAGCTGCTACCTATGTAGAACTAGAGAAAAAGTAGAAGGATGGTTACCCCTATGTCACAATAACATGATTTCTTGTGTAAAAGTAAGGTAAATGATTAATTAAGAAATAGTTCTTTCCTCACCAAAACGAAGGCCCAAAATTTGATGTTGCTATTGCTGCTAGAAATAAAGAAATTATAATTCAATCTCATTTACAACTTGTTAAATATTTGGAACAGAAGCAAATGAAAAGTAAATATAATGTTTCCGGATTTAGTATGCATGTGTTTCTTTTGTAAAGAATTAGAGGAAGGAATAGTATGAGTACCTACCATGTGATATTCACACATTTATAATTTTGTGGCAGTCTAAAAACTTCTAAAGTAAATGTTTGAATAATTTCTTGTCTTTCGTCAAGTGTTTGTAAATGTTGTGTGGTTAGAGGGAAGCTTAGTATATACAAATTTATTTCTTACTCTGTATTTGGTTAAGGCGTTGACTACTGAATGTTCTTATTCCCATAGGCTTAACACAGGGACCGTCCGGTTCCAATAGACAAAGGCTTAAGGTGTTCGTATCTTGATGTTATACCAATATGTATGAGTACTTACGATGCTTCATTATTGCCTTTAATAAATAAAAATTCATAGAAATTTATTTACTAAATATGGTGCAATTATTAATTATAGAAACAAAAGAAAGTAGAAGTTATCTATGTTGATTTTTCCAAAGAGTTATGCCAGAGAAGATCAAAAGAAAGAGGCTGTTATTTGAAATTTGAACGGATTTGATGCTCTTTTTATGGAAAAAAAAGATGATTGCCTTTCTATGATTTAGTTTGATCTGAAATAAAGACTTGTTCTATTTTTGGGCATGGTAATGGTGCACTATTGTGAATGTATATATATATGCAAGAGTCTCTTTTTTGTTCAATAAGTAGAGTTATCATTGTTATAGTTAGTGGTTCTAAGGACACTCTATGTTTGTTTGAAGGTGCACTTTAAAAAAACAATATGGGACAATTGTGTGATAGTTGTGTGACTTGTGTCCACATCTATAAAACATATTGAAACTTATGTTTATGTTTGTATTGGCTTTTCTATACATAATGATTTGGATTTATTGAATACATACACATTTTTTACAATCATACAACTATATGTTGAAATGTTGACATTTCCATGAACTCTATCATTGGTAATTGTTTTAAAATAGATGTGAAATTTTATGCATATTTCTTATTTGCACATGTGAGAAATTTGATTAACTATAGATTGAGAATGACAAATTACCTATTACAATAATAATGATTTAAATGATTTCAGGTCCTATGCAATGAGTGATTCTACCTTAAAGTGATTTAAATACACAGTCATGCAGTACTTAATATTTTAATTCAAAGAATAAACTACAGTGGACTGAGTTCCAACTACAAATCACTTGATACATACTGAGTTTTAAACTTTATTTTGCCTGAAAATCAGATGAGTGGGCCGAAAATGTAATATATGTTCATTCTTCATTACTTTAGTCTTAATTTGCTTGGGGGGGGGGGGGGGGGGTAATGTTCCTCCTTATAGATCATGCATAATTTCTGTTGATATTAGTCCATTGTAGAAATAATGTTTGTATTTCTATTGGGATATTGCAGTATATTAATATTAATGATAACATTTATTTTTTGTACAATTTCATGAATAAAAATTAAGCAATAAAATGAGAGCATAAAATGCATGAAGAGTTGATCAATTATAAGAATTTCAGTGTAATGGATTATTTTATTCTCCTGTATCCTGTATATATATATATGTGTCCTCTATCCCTCCCCCTCCTTCCCCGGTCACTTATTTTATTATTTCTAAATTTTAGTAGCATTTTGACAAGTTGACATAAATGCCATTCTCCCTGTTTCCATTAGCTATACCAAATTAAAATTTAGTAACATAGAATCACAAATGAGAATAACACATTACAAAAATATATTTAAGACATAAATACAAATAATTCAACAAAGAAATACATGTGCCTGACAATTAAAGAAATAGGAAATATATATGCAGAGTATGACCAGCCCAAGTAAAAGACACTAAGGCAAACAAGAAAATGTAACAGACATTTCGAAATAGAGAGAAGCAAATATAGCTGCAGGAGAGGGGATCGGAGAACAGAACAAATTAATAAGTAGTGAGAGAAATTTGAAGAGAGCACTATGAGAATAAAACAAGGTAGAAGTGAATGCGGTATTTAAAGATGAGAGAGATAGGGGGGGGGGGGGGGTGGGGGAAAAAGCGGAAAAGGCTAACTAGCAATCGAGGTAAGTTGAAGGGAGATACTAACAGGCTTGTTAAAGAAGAAGAGGAGGAGGAGAAGGAGAAAATGCCATCATATCCCCCCGCCCCCCCCCCCAAAAAAAAAACAATCGGCGAGATCAGAAGAAATCAAATTGAATTACATAACAGTTGAACGTAATGCACCTGTTAAATCGTCCAATCGCGAAGTTATGGTCTGATCACGTGATAGGTTGCTAGCCAAATTGTTTAAACCATAGAGATATATACTTAATAAGGCTAGAGTGCGGACTCGTCATACGCGCCCGTTCAAAGCTCTGTGCGCGCATGGAGCGCGGTCCGCCATTACTAAGGAGGGCACAACTTCGAGAAATACCCGGATGTTCCCTTCGAAACTGTGCTACTGATATGCAATGTGAAGCTTCATTTTTCGGGTTGATTTATCGGTTTCAGAGTATGAAACGTTATAATTGTGGTATTTTGCATAATGCATGAACCCTACTCATGCCTCAGTCATGGTATCTGGTGTAGGTCAAGATTAATTACGGGTGTTATGGTGAGGTAAAAGGGACACAAAAAGCTATTTATATTTCAGTATATCTTCAATTTTTCTTCCTCTTTGTCAATATAAAACTGCGTGATTATGACATCAAATATTACTTGGCTTTCAACCAATCAGAATCAAGCATTTGGGACTTGTATTTGATATTTTTGTCATGATATTAAACCAATTTTTATGCTACACAGCCAATGCCGGGGGCTAATGTCTTTCTAATTCAGTTATTATGAGAGCCAGGGTTTATTGATTTAAAACGCTTTAAAGGTAATATATTCATTTTATGTTTATGGCTATTATAAACAGATTGATACTTATAGATTTGGGATAGAGATGGGTATGTAGATAGCTAGACACATAAATAGATGGATAGATAGATATAATATAGAAGGATAGGTAGATAATGGAAATGCAGATAAAGGACGATACTGAAGATAGGAAGAGGGGGAAGGAAAGAATTATACACATTTATTTTTAAAAAATTATGTTATTTACTCATCCAATCATTCATCCATCCATCCAAACATTCTTTTTCTTCTTCTCTCACTCATTTTATATCAAATTCACACCTTGTGTCTTTCACCCATTCTTTTCACCCATTTCTTATCTCTATAAAATCTCTATTTTTGTCTGAAAGAATAATTCAATTTTTTACAGTTCACTATAAATATATATGAATATTCTTTAAAAACAGCTGATCATTGATGTAATAATTACTTATTCACACCACTTTTTTTCTCCATAAATAATATTCTCCTTGATACAGTGTATTTCTTATTTTCTTCATCAACCAGTTTTAGAAAATAAACTTATAATTAAATTTGAAGAAAAAAATGAATAAATGAACCTTTTATTACCACACGGCACACGTGTGTTGATATTCTACAGCATAGGCATTTAAGTTTTGACATTTTATCGGACATAATACTCCAATAATACATCACAATTGAAAGGACAGACATTGCAAAAACAACACCTCAGATTTTAGCCCCAAATTTACTGTCACGGATCATAGGCAACACAACCACAACAAATTGATTCGCCACCAAAGACAAGCATTACACATCCCAAAACCGGCACAATAACTCCCAAAACATAAATGTCAGGAGGCCAATGTCTATGTGTCAAGATGTCAGCGATAACGAACACTTTATTAACTAGTCTTGGCTCCAAGCGCACGCAGGCGTGTCACATTTACTAATAATACAAAGACATTTCATCGAGTAATAAATGCAAACCAGAAATAGTAATTGAGCATATATACTCCAAGTCACCTGTATTGCTATGAAGAACTATAATTGAAGAGACTTACATCTCAGGATACTGCACTACACTATTCAGTGAAACCTCATAGTAACATGGTCTTTTGACATAATTATTCATCAGGTATAATAATGAATTTGAAACTGATTACCCTCAAATGTACACAGTAGATACAACAAGCCAAAGAGTGCACAATCTTATGGGTTTACATCTAGTGACATTATTCCATATAATTTTTTTGTTATCAAATCTCTTCAAAAGCAGTTTTCCATTTTGGAACAAAATTCAAACCTATGTACAAAACGATCTATGGGTGTGTATATGGTGTGCATTACACAGGCTTTTCAATTGCCACACATCTGTGAATTCTTCTCGTTTATTGAAAATGGGCTCACTTGATGTGAATTTCTTGCTTTTCATCTTTAATGATGTAAATCACTTGGTTGAGAGCAATCCAGACAATGTTATAAAAAAGGTCTACATGTTTATCTCAGGTTATCCATACTGTACCTGCAGAATCAAAGCACATGTAGAGTGCAAATAATTTGCAAAAATTATAGCAACTGAATCAGATACAGCAGGTACAATCATGAAGCTTATAGAGTAAATATTAAAATACAGTGTACCTCACAACAACTCAAAATTCAAGTACATTTTG
This sequence comes from Strongylocentrotus droebachiensis, assembly GCA_035222895.1. Taxonomy (NCBI): domain Eukaryota; kingdom Metazoa; phylum Echinodermata; class Echinoidea; order Camarodonta; family Strongylocentrotidae; genus Strongylocentrotus; species Strongylocentrotus droebachiensis. The sequence continues at coordinate 28,616 of JAVYIG010008357.1, forward strand.
TTTAACCCCTAATGTAATCAACTCTTCTAAGTTCCACTTTAGTTTGCCTCCGTGTAAAGTTAACAAACAGAAAATTATGGTTAGGTTGTGCAACTGTCACAATGTGTCCCAAAAATTTTATTTCATTACACAGAACAAAAGTCTCAGATTGTTCTGTTTTTTTAAAAGATTATTGAAAGCTCTCTCCAGTTTTAAATGGCTTCACAGTCAATCATCCAGTGGATAAGCTATGCAGACAAGTGGCAAAATATAAAAGACCGATCTGTCTTTGTAGTTTGTACGAATGAAGTTCTATATGTTTTGTTTTGTTTTTCCTGAAAATGCGTTCTCTCCAAAGTTGTGTTGAAGTAGGTCAAGCTGATCCTGGCTAATGAGCTTGCTTTCGTGGACTTCCTGCAAGAGAGTCCTGGCTTTTCCATCTCTCCTGTTTAGCTTGTTTCACCACTTTAAGCTGTTTCTTGGCATCCTGCACTTGCTGTCTGGTTATATTCAGTTTCTAATCAACTCAGACAGAAAAAGAATAGTCATGTTCTTTTGTAATGTCATAGGGTTTCTTTGGAGGCACGGGAACACTTTCGGATGTTGTACATGGTTTTGCTGGGAGTCTTGAGCCATGGGTCTGTTTATAGGGAGGATGTCCAGGAAAGACAGTAGGCACAGCTCTAGGAATGAGATGTGGTGTGTAACATCCTTTCCTCTCTTGAGTGTATTCCTGCATTACAATAAAAGCAAAAGGAAACAATAATGAGTTTTTTCTCATAACATGACAATTGTTCTACTATTCATGCTATTTCATGTGATTTTTAAGACTGAAACTGAAAGCAGCTTCCAGCCAAATAAATAAAATAATAATGATGTCAGCAAGTCATAAGCAAATTTGATAGAAATAGTGTAGTGTGCGGTGGGATTTTTAGGCTAGCCTAGCCTAGTTGGATAACTCCTGTGATGTGAAATATGGCAGGCTAGCCTGGCTTAGACCAAAAGCTTCAGTCTCTCTATTTCGTCGGTTGTTCTACTGAGACTGCGTCTGGCTCCAATAGACCTCTGATTATATTATGGGGAATGTCAACAAATATGCAAATGTCAGTTTTATTAAAGAAATGACCCATATCAGACGGTTATTTCTGTCTAACCTGGCTTTGCCTTTCGGGCTTTAGAAATTAGAGACTAGAGAGTTTAGATCTAGAGTCTAGAGTCTAGATCTTAGATCTAGAGTCTAGTCTACTAGTTAAAATATAAAGAAGTTGACATTTGATTTTTATCTTGAAATTAGATAAGATAAAATTAATTATATCATTTTATTCTAGACTTTTCTTTAATAGAATCAAGCTCATGGAGTTATATTTCCGAGTTGGACTCTCTGGCTCTTGGAGTTGCGAGCGACTCCAGCGCAGCAGAATTTTCCCATCACCATCCCCAGAACCTTAACCCATGCCTGCCCCAGCCCGGCGGGCGTGGACTGGCGCGCTCCGCTGCTGCAGGAGCTGCGGTGGCTTGTCATGAGACAACCCGGGTACAGACTACAGTCACTGCATAAACTACATTTTTAGCTCTAAAATCTCCTTATTAATCAACATAACATTAAGAAGAACTTACTTGTGAAATATTATGCAGTTCCCTTTCTTTCTTCGGTTCGAACATCCCAATGCAACGCACGAACCTGGCTTCTCCAATTTTTTCCACGTATGTTGTGCACAGTATCTTGTTGGGTCGTTCGTTTTTCTGCCCTCCTTAGTAATGGCGGCCACCGCTCTAGGTCCGAACAGCAATTTGAGCGAGTACGCCCTCTAGTGTTAGTAGTATATATCTCTATGGTTTAAACCGATCCAGGGCTGAGCCTCTTTTTCTTTCCGTCGACAACTGAGGTAATATTTCACTCTTTAATTGATTTGTCTAAAATGTATTGCAATATCTGTGTAAAATGGCCGTAAATCATTATGATTTTACAGTCATTTGGAATTTGATGGCATCAAAACGTCTTTTGTTAACGTTGTTGTTGTGCCGTCGCTTCTTTTGCAATTTCCCACAACAGTCCCACACACCGAATTTCAAGTTTGTTTTTATTTCTAACAAGTTTAAAACCTCGTTTGCTCTGTGTACTTCTACTTCTATTCTACTACTTGTCAAAGCCTGTTCAGCATCTAGACAAGGGTGATCTTCTTCCGACGGTGGACGGCTTGTGTGAATTTGCGCCGAAATATATACATGTTTATGGTGCAAGTAAAATGATAAAAATGATAAAAATAATGATGATGCTGTGACTATTCGCAGCTGATGGCTTCCTTGATTGAAGTTGAACTGCTTCAATGTGGGCAGCTCAATGATATTTGTAGGAAGCTCATCCCAGTCTTTCATGGTGCGAGGAAAGAAGCTGTATTTGTAAGAATCGGAGGATGTACCAAGTCTGGTGAAACGAAGATGATGTTGACTTCTTGTAGCTCTGCCTTTCTGTGAGATGTAATCTGGAAGAGGGATGGCAGAGAGAGTGTGTGGAATGTGGTGTGGCCTGTGGCTTGTGACTTCGTTGTTCTTAAACGGGGTGTAGCATGTCAAATACTGATTATTGCCATCTATGACTTCTATTTGTTTTAGACAACTGCACGTAAACGAATGGACTTGATTAACGGTCAGCGCACGCTAGCGTCGCGAAACAGACCAAACTCCAAAGTTCTCCTCGCGCTTCGATTTCGCATAAGTTGCATGCACGTAAATACTGCGGTCGCGTCGTCCATACCTCATTGGCCCAGAGTCAGGCCATGGGAAGACACATAGTCTCGTAATGCTACACCCCCTTAAAGTTGAGCGATTGTGTGAACGGTTTCCATCAAAAACTGCAATCAAGACTAAAAATGAAGTTGAACTTCAGGCGCCTTGTACTTTCGTATACAGACATCGGCCCGTAACTCTGGTGTGGAGATACCCTACTACTGACTACTACTGCTAGTAGTACTAGTATTAGTACTAAAACATACCAACTACACTTCTGAATCTGAGCATTGCAATGATTAGGTTCAGAAGTGCCAACGTCACACCGATTGATTGTGTTAGATTTATAGTTTGATGAAACGATGCCCAGGTTACCATGACCTTGTTCTAGGTTCAAGGTTCAAGGTTCATTTTATTTCTTTCTTTCACAACATTTTTACATATAATAATAGAACAAAAAACAGCATAAGAAAAAACAATTTAAGTGCAATTTTAAGTCGATATATAATCCAAATGAAAGAAAGTGGAGACCTTAGAAAAGCTGGGCTTGTAAGAGTAAGGTCCCCATATAACATACATGTAATCCATTAATGTTTCACTTTTAAAAATGTTTCAAAGTTATCAAAAACTACACATGATTAAATATGGGGGAAATATTTACAAAAGGGATAGCTTGAAATGTGAAAAGGAGAGGATGAAAATATATACAAAGGGATCAAGAGGAAAAAGCAAACTGGAACCATGACCATATTTTATTTTTGGCATTTTTCCTGGTAATTTTTTTCTCTCTCTATTTCGCTCTATATATATAAATTTAATCTTTTTTCTTCTTCAATTCTTGTGTCCTTTTTCATTTTATTTTCTTTCTCCAGGCTTTGTTCATATATTTTATAAAATGCTCTTATAGATCTAAATCGCCATTGTATTTGTTACTTTCTTGTGTTTTTTTTTAATAATTTTTTTTATAACTCCATTCTGTATTTGTATGTTTTAAATGTTTTTATGAAGAGTGTTGAATAAACTTTGAATTGAATTGAATTGAATTTTTGTTTTTATTTTGTATTGGTTTCCTGGAAATGCACTTTCCTTACTTTTTTTGTTGTTGATCATATCATTGACATTCTATTCATCTTGTTTGCCGACAACTACTACCATTAATAACAATACTAGTACTACTACTATTTTTAATATTTTAATCATTATTATCATAATTTTTTTTATTTAAAAAATATTTTTTGTTATAACCCTCTGTTTTTCAGACGAGCATTATTGTAGAGACACGATGCAGAACACTTCAAGATGATACAAGCTTCAAGATAATCATTCAAAGAAAACTTGTGCTGTTCTATAACTTCTTATTCAAGCAAGCTGACATCATAGGCAGTGTATAATTCACTTCAGGTAGAGTAGACAAGAAATTTATCCAGCATCTACTCCTCGGGTTGTCACTTGGTAGAATTACCTTCTAAGAACAACTACCCTAGTCCCCGCCATTAAAAAATTGTAATTTGATCACATATTTTATCCAAATTTCATTTACCGGTAGATGAAATAAGAACATTTAATTTACTGATACCACTACATGTAAATGACCCCCCCCCCCCTGCAACAATTATACTCTTAAAAAAACTATACCGTACCTACAAACAAAACCTTTATGTCACCCATGCAGCCCCAGGAATTATGCACTAATTGTTACGGGCTAATAGAGAATTAGAGTTTTTATTTTGGAAAGATAGTCCTGTGTTTGCAGGAGCCATTCTTGTGATTTAGAATGACATGAGAGTACACATGTACATGTAAGTGTGATTTTCACACAGTGGTATTTTAGTATTTGATAGTAATAACACCTGAGCTCTTCATCAGTTTACCAAATACCAGAGCTTTTTTTGGGCTTTTTGGAGCTAATCTCTCACTACTCCCATGTAGCTTTTCGCTGGTCATATCGCCTCTTCCATAATGTAATATCAATTCCTGCCCCTTGCTTCCCCCCCCCCCCCCCGACCCTCCTGTGGAGATATCACCAGGAGTGGTAAATAATGTTTGAATGTGCTATTTCTTTATGTTAGTCGTAACTCCACAGCGATGGAATGCCGCTTGGCAGGGCTCCTTTTCACCTCCAAGTTTGACTCTGGTAACTTGGCAAGGGTAGAGAGAGTCAGTTCTGATGATGATGAGGATGGGACGTCAGGCCACCGGGTTGGGGATGCCAATGCTGCCCCGGACTACGAGTTTAACCTCTGGACCAGTCCAGACTGCGGAGGAACTGAGTTTGAAAATGGCAACAGGCAAGTTTCTCAAGAAAATTGTGACATAGGGGAAATCCCCATTGAGTGGTTTACGGGTGTTTCCAGCCTTGAATTGATCGAGAGAAGTATCAAATGGTAAAAAACCTATCATGGCAGTGATATAATGCTGTGCATTATCCATTATCTTGCGCTCTGTGGGGATCCATTGGCCATATGAGGTTACTACAGTATATGAAATGAAAATTGTACTGTTCACACTAGAAAGGATGCCACTCTCTACACAAAATGTTGAAATGTCTTGTAAATGTTATACATGCACCCACAAGGAAAAAAGAGATCTTGATGTACCGCAAAATTATATGGGTATATTTTGTATTAATGTATACTTTTGTACAGAACTCATTATTGTGGCTGGCTCAAATTACTTCATGCAATTTATAACAAATAATAGAAAATAGAAGTCTAAAATATTTTGCATAGTTCTAACCTAAATTTGAATTGTAAATCAGAAAAAACAAGTCAGCTCACCCAGACTATATGTTTACTGAGTAACTTCCTTATTCTTCTCCCAATCTTTTCCCTCCATATGTCTATCCTCACAGAACCTGGTTCCACTTTGCCGTGAAGGGTTGCCCCATGAATAAACTGATCAAGTTTAACATCATGAACATGAACAAGCAGGGCAAGCTCTACAATCAGGGGCTAGCTCCGGTCGTCAAAGTCCTCCCTCAGAAACCCAAGTGGGAACGCATCCGGGACAGACCCTACCATGAGGTGAGAACACGTCCAATCTCTCTCTTTCTTTCTCTCTTTTTTTTCTCTTTCTCTCCTTTTTGATAATTTACATACATACATGTTTTCATCCCTGTATTATATTTCAGATGAGACATGCAGTAGTATGTTAAAGGTAATACAAAGTTTTGGTATGGGATCATGAGTTTCGTTCAAATGAATATATTGGAAGCATATGCAATCCTACAATATTCAGTGATCGTTGTCGCGGTCGAAATCGACTCTAAAGTTATGAAACTGTAAATAATAAACACTTTATGTTGAATAGCTCCCTCTCAAGGTCAAGATATTAATTAAGCTATAAAACAATGTTTCTTGACTAAAATCGACCGATTAGTTATTCCCGTTCGGAAATTATATACCACAACTACATATTCTGAGATTTTCATGGTCGCAGCTACCATTGTACGGCCGTAGGAGCTTTTTGAAATTTATCAAAATTTACCGGGAGCACCGGTAAATCTTTATGTTCAATTTTTCTCGAAAGCAGAAGTGTTTTAGGGGCTAAAATTTGTAGTGCTTTTAATACATCCACAGGCGCATCCAAATATATCAAAATTGTAAAGAATCACTATCCACCCATTTTTCAAAATTTCCCAAAACTTTGTAATACCTTTAACCCTTACTGTACTGGGCTATTTTGAGCACCCTCTGACTGGGGGGGGGGGGGGGGGGGGCCTGGGAGGCCCCCCCCTATGATCTCGGCCGTCGATTGTCCGATGAACACGAAAATTTGCATGTTTGTAGATATTTACGTAAGGAACAAGATGGTATAATTATTTTTTTCCGAATATGCAAATTTTTGTCGTTAGCCTAATTAATTATGCAAAATGTGCTAATTTTATGCATTTTACAGAAAACGTGTCAAACTCCACTTTTTGAATGTTGAAACTCATTATTCATATGAAACTTCTTTTCTAACACAAAAAAGTTATTTTAATGTAATTAATAATGATAATTTATGCAAATTTTGATGCGATTTTTAATTTTTAATTTTTTTTTTGATGACATGCGCATACTAATTGTTATGTAACGCCTTACATGTATATCCGATTTCGACGAAAATGGTATCAAAATGTGCGTAAGACTTTAGGGAAAAAAGTCATGAAACGACAATTCAAAATTCCAAGCGGTTGCGGCGCAATCTCCGAAAATGTCGAGGGGGGGGGGCCTCCCAGGCCCCCCCCCAGTACAGTAAGGGTTAATACGTGTCATTCCTGGTTATTGTTATCTTTACTCTTGCACTCAATTATCTATGTTATACTATAACTTTGAAATTTGTTATCCACTGTATAACAAATTTGAGAATAATGCTATATATTTAGATTGAAATCAATAAAGTTTGAATTTGAATTTATACAAGTTCTGACAGCCTCTCCCCTCCCCCTCCCCCTCACCCACTCACCTCACCCACACACACACTTGACAGAGATGCCAACTAGTACGGATTTCCCGTAATTTCTACGGGAAATCGGCCGATTACGGGCGGTACGATTTTCATACCATAAATCCCGGATTTTGCCGATTTTCAAAATTAGCACTTTAAGGTTTAGCACGTACTTTTGACTATTGCAGCGCAGCCATCCTTGAATCCATGCATAGAAATCCCATAGGGCTTCCGATTGGACAATTTGTTATCTAGCACACCCCTTTCACAGTGCAGGTGCATACATGTGCTTCGCGAGCGGGGGCCGGGTGAAATACCTCTCTTGGCCGCGCCGCACCGCTACCGCGCGGCCAGGGCCAGGCCTCGCTATGCTAGCGCCGTGTACCATGTCGGATTTCTCACAGGCTGTCACAGCGTTCGTCGATTTTCGTCGACAATCTGAACTCATGTTGGTTGGATTTAGATATCAATCATCATGTCTTCCACAACTAAGAAGCGTGGCAAGAAGTTACAGACTTTTAAAGAAGAATAAAGTAAGAAATGGAAATGCATCGTGTAACACCAACTAATGAACAGGTATGTTACTTTTATTTAACTTGTTGTGCTATCGCGCTTGCCTGCGGGAGCTGCGCTTGCCAGCGTAAGAAATGGAAATGCATCGTGTAACACCAACTAATGAACAGGTATGTTACTTTTATTTAACTTGTTGTGCTATCGCGCTTGCCTGCGGGAGCTGCGCTTGCCAGCGTTCTGTAGATGATATAGACAAAAGAAGCCTCAATACATGTACTTGAAGATTTGAACTGTGCAGTGCACTAAATTTACTTAATACTGTAGGCTCGATATGAACTGATTTGCCTAGTTCGAGTCTCCACGAACTGTAGTATTTTCAAAGGAAGAATCTGTGCTTGCGGATAAACTAGAAACTTGCATCAGTGCATAACCATTCAGTCATACATTTTCATTCTTTAACTCTGCAGACTGTGGATGGTCAGTTCATACTCTCCTTCACCTATCGATTTGAGTACCGCTTCTCTACGGTCTACTTTGCGTTCTGCTACCCGTATTCGTACACAGAGTACCAGGACAAGTTCACTGAGCTGGACAACAAATTCAGCAGCAGGAATTATGATTCAGGCTGGTAAGTTGATATTTTTTTATTTTTTTTGGGGGGGGGGGGGTGGGAGTTAGGGTTATAATATTGTGCAAGGGGGCAGGCTCTTTATTGGGTATTTAAATATCAAAAAAGATTTTCCCTAAAAATAGGGCCCAATTATTTATGATGTGGATTAAAAAGAACAAAAATTATGTAGGTTATCTTTCACAATAAATGACTAAAAGCTAAGGAGTAGTTATCCATGAATTATTAGTTTCCGGTTAAGAGCCAGAAGGGCATTAACTCCGCATAAGAGTTAACACCCTTCTCGTTCCAAACAGGCAATAAAATGAAATAGTATTTCATTCCTCTCTAAATCAAACTGTCTTATTTCAGCCCTAACAGTGCAATCTACTACCACCAGGAGGTGCTATGCCACTATTTAGACAAGCTTCCTTTGGACATCATAACCATCTTTAGACCCATCTCTGTAACAACAATGTTATAGTATTTAATTCCTCTCTAAATGAAACTCTATCTTATTCCAGCCCTAACAGTGCAATCTACTTCCACCGGGAGCTGCTATGTCACTCCGAGTGTACACTACGTGTGGACCTCGATCATAAGTCATAACCATCTTATATAGCCACATCTCTGTAACAACAATATAATAGTATTTTATTCCTATTTTAATCAAACTTGGTCCTTGTACAGCCCTAACAGTGCAATCTATTACCACCAGGAACTGTTATGTTACTCCTAGTATACACTACATGTGGACCTCATAACCATCCTGGTACATAGTCATCTCTCGAACAACAATGTAATAGTATTTAATTCCTTTCTAAATCAAACTCTGTCTTACCTCAGCCCTAACAGTGCAATCTGCTACCATCGGGAGGTGCTATGCCCCTCCTTGGACAAGCTTCATGTGGACCTCATAGCCATCCGATATAGACCTATCTCTGTAACAACAATGTAATCATATTTCAGGCCTTAAATTTCAATATTTTTAGTGCAAACTAGGCCACTTTTCTGTAGGGCACATTCCTATATTAGAGCACAAATAGGAAGAATTGGAAAGGGCACACAGAATCTCCAAGGCCAAAAAGAGGGGCATCCAAGGCCATGGCTTTGATGGCCTTGGATTAATTTAAGCCCTGATATGTTATGCTTCTTTTGATCCTAATCCAGCCCTAACAGTGCAAGCTACTTCCACCGGGAGGTGCTATGCCACTACTTGGACGAGCTTCCTCTTGACGTCATAACCATCTGATATAGATCTATCTCTGTAACTACAATGTAATAGTATTTTATTTCTCTCTAAATCAAACTCTATCTTATTCCAGCCCTAACAGTGCAATCTACTACCACCGTGAGGTGCTATGTCACTCCTTGGACAAGCTCCGTGTGGACCTCATAACCATTTCATCTTGCCATGGACTAACCACAGAGAGGGAACCAAGACTCCATCGACTCTTCCCTGATACATCTACAGAGAGGGCTAGGAAGTTCAAAGGAAAGAGGGTAATCTTTAACACTTTATTCTCAAGTAGAAGTACAGTCAAACCTGCCTTCAGTGTCCGCCCAGGGGAAACACAAAAAGTGGTCTTTGTAGACAGGTTCCTTTAGTACATGTTTCATCTAGAAACCATTTTCAAGGGAAACAAAAAATGTGCTTGTTGTAGACAGGTGGTCTTTGTAGACAGATAGTCACTAAAGCAGGTTTGACTGTACCATGCTGTAGTCTTATTGTATCCCCCGGCAATATGCCGGTGGGGTACTTTGGATTCAGCAGCGTTACGCCGCCACGTCATATTCTTGTGTGCGCTCTAACTGCCACATTTCTTGACAGATTTTTTTCAAATTTTGTATGGAGGTGTATCTTGGTATATTCTACACACCTATAACTTTTTGTGATGCTGCTTCCAATGTTCCGTCTTCGAAAGGGTTAAAGGCCATATTTTTGTGGATGGATTGTGTGCGCTCTGTAGGCCACATTTTTTAAGGGATTTTGTTCAAATTTTGGAACAAAGGTGTATCTAGGTATAATCTACAAGCCTCTAGATTTTGGTGATGCTGCCTCCAGTGTTCATCTTTTATAGGGTCAAAGGTCATATTGATAGATGTCCTTTGTGCACTCTAGTGTGCGGTCTAACTGCATCATTCCTCGTCAGATTTCTTTCAAATTGTTTATGGAAGGGTATCTTGGTATCATCTACACACCTAAAACTATTGGTATGCTGCCCCCAGTGTTCCGTCTTCTATAGGGTAAAAGGCCATATTTTTGTGGATGGTTTAATTGTTTGCGTTCTATAGGCCACATTTCTCAAGGGGTTTTGTTCAAATTTTTAAATGAAGGTGTATCTTGGTATAATCTACTTGCCAATAGATTTTGTTGATGCTGCCTCAAGTGTATTATCTTTTATAGGGTCAAAGGTCATATTGATAGATGTCCTGTGTGCACTCTAGTGTGCAGTCAAACCAATTCATTTCTAAATTTGCACACGACCTACACTGTACAAGGGTATTTTGCGATATTTCTGGTTATACCTGTGTGTAGGGGGTTGTCATGTTTAAGGGGAGTGCAGATAGCTGTGTGATGTGAGTGCACATATACCCTTTTACCACCAGCTGATATATGATTACACCTGTGTGTAGGGGGGGGGGGGGAGGGTTGTCATGTTTGAGAAGAGTGCAGAGAGCTGTGTGATGTGGGTGCACGACACCCTTTTACCACCAGCTGATATATGATTAAACCTGTGTGTAGGGGGGGTGGGGGGGGGGGGGGGTTGTCATATTTGAGAAGAGCGCAGAGAGCTGTGTGATGTGGGTGCACGTACACCCTTTTACCACCAGCTGATATAAGATTACACTTGTGTGTAGGGGGTGGGGGGTTGTCATGATTGCGAAGAGTGCAGAGAGCTGTGTGACTTGGGTTCACAACACCCTTTTACCACCAGCTGATATATGATTACACGTGTGTGTAGGGGGGGGGGGGGGGGGGGGGAGGTTGTCATGTTTGAAAAGAGTGCAGAGAGCTGTGTGATGTGGGTTCACGACACCCTTTTACCACCAGCTGATATATGATTACACTTGTTGTCACATTTGAGAAGAGTGCAGAGAGCTGTTGTGATGTGGGTTCACAACACCCTTTTACCACCAGCTGATATATGATTACTCCAGTGTGTAGAGGGGGGGGGGGGGGGGTCGTCATGTTTGAAAAGAGTGCAGAGAGCTGTGTGATGTGGGTGCACGACACCCTTTTACCACCAGCTGTATATGATTACTCCTGTGTGTAGAGGGGGGGGGGGGGGGGGGGGGGTTGTCACATTTGAGAAGAGTGCTGAGAGCTGTGTGATGTGGGTGCACGACACCCTTTTACCACCAGCTGATATATGATTACACCTGTGTGTAGGGGGGGGGGGGTTGTCACATTTGAGAAGAGTGCAGAGAGCTGTGTGATGTGGGTTCACAACACCCTCTTACCACCAGCTGATATATGATTACACCTGTGTGTAGGGGGGGGGGGTTGTCACATATGAGAAGAGTGCAGAGAGCTGTGTGATGTGGGTTCACAACACCCTTTTACTACCAGCTGATATATGATTACTCCTGTGTGTAGAGGGGGGGGGGGGGGTTGTCATGTTTGAGAAGAGTGCACAGAGAGGTGTGATGTGGGTGCACGACACATCCACCAGCTGATATATGATTACACCTGTGTGTAGGGGGGAGGGGAGAGGGGAAGGTTGTCACATTTGAGAAGAGTGCAGAGAGCTGTGTGATGTGGGTTCACGACACCCTTTTACCACCAGCTGATATATGATTTCACTTGTGTGTAGGGGGGAAGGGTTGTCACATTTGAGAAGAGTGCAGAGAGCTGTGTGATGTGGGTTCACAACACCCTCTTACCACCAGCTGATATATGATTACACCTGTGTGTAGGGGGGGGGGGGGGTTGTCACATTTGAGAAGAGTGCAGAAGATGTGTGTTCGCAACACCCTTGGTCAGCTGATATATGATTACTCCTGTGTGTAGAGGGGGGTGTTATATTTGAGAAGAGTATCAGAGAGCTGTGTGATGTGAGTGCACGATACCCTTTTACCACCAGCTGATATATGATAACACCTGTGTGTAGAGGGGGGGGGGGGGGGTTGTCATGTTGAAGGGGATTGCAGATAGCTGTGTGATGTGAGTGCACATATACCCTTTTACCATCAGCTGATATAAGATTACACCTGTGTGTAGAGGGGGGGGGGGGGGGGGGAGTTGTCATGATTGAGAAGAGTGCAGAGAGCTCTGTGATGTGGGTTCACGACACCCTTTTACCACCAGCTGATATATGATTACACCTGTGTGTAGGGGGGGGGGGGGAGGGTTGTCATGTTTGAGAAGAGTGCAGAGAGCTGTGTGATGTGGGTGCACGATACCCTTTTACCACCAGCTGATATATGATTACACCTGTGTGTTGGGGGGGGGGGGAGGGTTGTCATGTTTGAGAAGAGTGCAGAGAGCTGTGTGATGTGGGTGCACGATACCCTTTTACCACCAGCTGATATATGATTACACCTGTGTGTAGAGGGGAAGGGGGGGGGGGGGTTATGATTGAGAAGAGTGCAGAGAGCTGTGTGATGTGGGTGCACGACACCCTTTTACCATCAGCTGATATAAGATTACACTTGTGTGTAGAGGGGGGGGGGGGGGGAGTTGTCATGATTGAGAAGAGTGCAGAGAGCTGTGTGATGTGGGTTCACGACACCCTTTTACCACCAGCTGATATATGATTACACCTGTGTGTAGGGGGGGGGGGGGGGGTTGTCATGTTTGAGAAGAGTGCAGAGAGCTGTGTGATGTGAGTGCACGATACCCTCTTACCACCAGCTGATATATGATTACACCTGTGTGTAGAGGGGGGGGGGGGGGTTATGATTGAGAAGAGTGCAGAGAGCTGTGTGATGTGGGTTCACAACACCCTTTTACCACTAGCTGATATATGATTACACCTGTGTGTAGATGGGGGGGGGGGGGGGGGGTTGTCATGTTTGAAAAGAGTGCAGAGAGCTGTGTGATGTGGGTTCACAACACCCTCTTACCACCAGCTGTATATGATTACTCCTGTGTGTAGAGGGGGGGAGGGGTTGTCAGATTTGAGAAGAGTGCTGAGAGCTGTGTGATGTGGGTGCAAGACACCCTTTTACCACCAGCTGATATATGATTACACCTGTGTGTAGGGGGGGGGGGAGGGTTGTCATGTTTGAGAAGAGTGCAGAGAGCTGTGTGATGTGAGTGCACGATACCCTCTTACCACCAGCTGATATATGATTACACCTGTGTGTAGAGGGGGGGGGGGGGGGGGGTTATCATTGAGAAGAGTGCAGAGAGCTGTGTGATGTGGGTTCACAACACCCTTTTACCACCAGCTGATATATGATTACACCTGTGTGTAGGGGGGGGGGGGGGTTGTCATGTTTGAGAAGAGTGCAGAGAGCTGTGTGATGTGGGTGCACGACACATCCACCAGCTGATATATGATTACACCTGTGTGTAGGGGGGAGGGGGGAGGGGGAGGTTGTCACATTTGAGAAGAGTGCAGAGAGCTGTGTGATGTGGGTATACGACACCCTTTTACCACCAGCTGATATATGATTTCACTTGTGTGTAGGGGGGAAGGGTTGTCACATTTGAGAAGAGTGCAGAGAGCTGTGTGATGTGGGTTCACAACACCCTCTTACCACCAGCTGATATATGATTACACCTGTGTGTAGGGGGGGGGGGGGGGTTGTCACATTTGAGAAGAGTACAGAAGATGTGTGTTCGCGACACCCTTGGTCAGCTGATATACTGTATGATTACTCCTGTGTGTAGAGGGGGGTGTTATATTTGAGAAGAGTATCAGAGAGCTGTGTGATGTGAGTGCACGATACCCTTTTACCACCAGCTGATATATGATAACACCTGTGTGTAGAGGGGGGGGGGGGGGGTTGTCATGTTTAAGGGGAGTGCAGATAGCTGTGTGATGTGAGTGCACATATACCCTTTTACCATCAGCTGATATAAGATTACACCTGTGTGTAGAGGGGGTGGGGGAGTTGTCATGATTGAGAAGAGTGCAGAGAGCTCTGTGATGTGGGTTCACAACACCCTCTTACCACCAGCTGATATATGATTACACCTGTGTGTAGGAGGGGGGGGGGGTTGTCACATTTGAGAAGAGTGCAGAAGATGTGTGTTCGCGACACCCTTGGTCAGCTGATATATGATTACTCCTGTGTGTAGAGGGGGGGGGGGGTTGTCATGTTTAAGGGGAGTGCAGATAGCTGTGTGATGTGAGTGCACATATACCCTTTTACTATCAGCTGATATAAGATTACACCTGTGTGTAGAGGGGGGGGGGGGGGGGAGTTGTCATGATTGAGAAGAGTGCAGAGAGCTCTGTGATGTGCGTTCACGACACCCTTTTACCACCAGCTGATATATGATTACACCTGTGTGTAGGGGGGGGGGGGGGGGAGGGTTGTCATGATTGAGAAGAGTGCAGAGAGCTGTGTGATGTGGGTGCACGATACCCTTTTACCACCAGCTGATATATGATTACACCTGTGTGTAGGGGGGGGGGGGGGTTGTCATATTTGAGAAGAGCGCAGAGAGCTGTGTGATGTGGGTGCACGTACACCCTTTTACCACCAGCTGATATACATGTAAGATTACACTTGTGTGTAGGGGGTGGGGGGTTGTCATGATTGCGAAGAGTGCAGAGAGCTGTGTGACTTGGGTTCACAACACCCTTTTACCACCAGCTGATATATGAATACACCTGTGTGTAGGG
The DNA here is from genome assembly GCA_035222895.1 of Strongylocentrotus droebachiensis. NCBI lineage: Eukaryota > Metazoa > Echinodermata > Echinoidea > Camarodonta > Strongylocentrotidae > Strongylocentrotus > Strongylocentrotus droebachiensis. The sequence continues at coordinate 43,673 of JAVYIG010008357.1, forward strand.
GGGGGGGGAGGGTTGTCATGATTGAGAAGAGTGCAGAGAGCTGTGTGGTGTGGGTGCACGATACCCTTTTACCACCAGCTGATATATGATTACACCTGTGTGTAGAGGTAGGGGGGGGGGAGGGTTGTCATGATTGAGAAGAGTGTAGAGAGCTCTGTGATGTGCGTTCACGACACCCTTTTACCTCCAGCTGATATATGATTAAACCTGTGTGTAGGGGGGGGGGGGGGTGTCATATTTGAGAAGAGCGCAGACAGCTGTGTGATGTGGGTGCACGTACACCCTTTTACCACCAGCTGATATAAGATTACACTTGTGTGTAGGGGGGGGGGGGGTTGTCATGATTGCGAAGAGTGCAGAGAGCTGTGTGACGTGGGTTCACAACACCCTTTTACCACCATCTGATATATGATTACTCCTGTGTGTAGAGGGGGGGGGGGGGGGTTGTCATGTTTGAAAAGAGTGCTGAGAGCTGTGTGATGTGGGTGCAAGACACCCTTTTACCACCAGCTGTATATGATTACACCTGTGTGTAGGGGGGGGGGGGTTGTCACATTTGAGAAGAGTGCAGAGAGCTGTGTGATGTGGGTTCACAACACCCTTTTACCACCAGCTGATATATGATTACTCCTGTGTGTAGAGGGGGGGGGGGGGGTTGTCATATTTGAGAAGAGTGCAGAGAGCTGTGTGATGTGGGTTCACGACACCCTTTTACCACCAGCTGATATATGATTTCACTTGTGTGTAGGGGGGAAGGGATGTCACATTTGAGAAGAGTGCAGAGAGCTGTGTGATGTGGGTTCACAACACCCTCTTACCACCAGCTGATATATGATTACACCTGTGTGTAGGGGGGGGGGGGGGTTGTCACATTTGAGAAGAGTGCAGAAGATGTGTGTTCGCGACACCCTTGGTCAGCTGATATATGATTACTCCTGTGTGTAGAGGGGGGTGTTATATTTGAGAAGAGTATCAGAGAGCTGTGTGATGTGAGTGCACGATACCCTTTTACCACCAGCTGATATATGATAACACCTGTGTGTAGAGGGGGGGGGGGGGGGGGGGGTTGTCATGTTTAAGGGGAGTGCAGATAGCTGTGTGATGTGAGTGCACATATACCCTTTTACCATCAGCTGATATAAGATTACACCTGTGTGTAGAGGGGGGTGTTATATTTGAGAAGAGTATCAGAGAGCTGTGTGATGTGAGTGCACGATACCCTTTTACCACCAGCTGATATATGATAACACCTGTGTGTAGAGGGGGGGGGGGGGGGAGTTGTCATGATTGAGAAGATTGCAGAGAGCTGTGTGATGTGGGTGCACGATACCCTTTTACCACCAGCTGATATATGATTACACCTGTGTGTAGGGGGGGGGGGGGGGTTGTCACATTTGAGAAGAGTGCAGAGAGCTGTGTGATGTGGGTTCACAACACCCTTTTACCACCAGCTGATATATGATTAAACCTGTGTGTAGGGGGGTGGGGGGGGGGGGGTTGTCATATTTGAGAAGAGCGCAGACAGCTGTGTGATGTGGGTGCACGTACACCCTTTTACCACCAGCTGATATAAGATTACACTTGTGTGTAGGGGGGGGGGGGGGGGTTGTCATGATTGCGAAGAGTGCAGACAGCTGTGTGACGTGGGTTCACAACACCCTTTTACCACCAGCTGATATATGATTACACCTGTGTGTAGGGGGGGGGGGGGGGTTGTCATGTTTGACAAGAGTGCAGAGAGCTGTGTGATGTGGGTGCACGACACATCCACCAGCTGATATATGATTACACGTGTGTGTAGGGGGGGGGGGGGGAGGTTGTCACATTTGAG
>JAVYIG010008357.1:45703-90553 GCA_035222895.1 Strongylocentrotus droebachiensis
ACAGCAATCATTATTACAGTGAAATCAACCGAGTGAAATCAACTATGAAATGAACTAGATGTTTTACGAGTCTCAAAATAGTAAATTGCTATTGCATGTCATAGTAGTATCAAAGAGAAGCAATGACAAATGATTATCGCTAAAATACGGCAATCGTTATTACAGTGGAATCAACCGAGTGAAATCAACTATAAAATGAACTACATGTTTACGAGTCTCAAAAGAGTAAATTGCTATTCCATGTCATAGTAATATTAACGAGATTTTCCTTCCTTTTATAGGTTATGAACATTTCCCCTTTTAGAGGGGTATTTTTTCATTTTTATCATTTTTATGTTTTTTCCTCACAATTGTGGGTTTTTGTTTTTGTTATTGATACTTGTTTTCATCATGTTTTTCCTTCTATACAATTTCAACTCATCCCTTCTTCCTTCCAACTTCTTAATTTCTCTCTCTCCCTTTCCTTTTCTTCGTTTTTTCTCCTGTTATTCTCTAACTTTGTTTCTACTGATGCTGTACTACGATGTCATGTGTAGACTGTAACTGTAATTGTAACCAAGGAAGGAAATATTGTTGTCAAACGTGTGTAAAAGAAACCATTTTGCAATATTCTGATGTATGCCAGTGTTCATTTCCATGCTGTACTCATTCTTCATTTCCTTTTCAAGACTTGAATAATGATGAGCTTTGTGGAATATTTGGTAGTAATACTACAGATACTCATACTGATATTAAGTCCTATTTATCTGAATTCAGTTTCCCCTCTCGCACAAAGCGCGAAAAGCTCTGACGTTTCCTTAAATTATTAGACAAAGCAGACGATTCGTTGTACCGTTCGTGACTCTTAACCCTAATTTGTCTGAATTCAGTTTTCCCCTTCCGCGCGAAACGCGGAATCTTTGGCCTTTCATTAAAATATAGAGAAAGGAAGACGATTCGTCGTACCGTTGTTGACTCTTTATCCTAGTTTGAATTTAGTTTCCCGAAAATTTTAAACCTCTGATTTCTTTAGCTGATTGTATTATAGGGAAGCGAAACTTCGAAACAATACAAGAATTGTACTTGTAGTCATTCTCGAAGTCGTCGTAGCGGATAAAAAGTCGCAGTTCGTAGGGGAAGAAACTTGTTGGCCGACTGACAATATACATCTCACCTACTTAAAACTTCTGCATTGATAGTACACGAGGATCGAGCAAGAATACCGACACAGCTGACCCGACACAGTAACGTATTTACCCGTGTCTTTCTTGCTCCCTCGACAAGACGACTCCACCCAACAATATTACTCCCACTCCTCCTCTCTTAGGCTCTTACCTCCCCTCTCTCTCTCCTCTCTTTCATCCCCCGTTTCTTTTGTTTCCCTGTTCTGTTTTTTCTTCTTTTTTCCTTTTCTTTCTTTTCCTTTCTTTCCTCTCATCCCTCTTTTTTATTTTCTCTTTCTTTCTTCTCTTTCCTTTCCTTTCTTTTCCTTTCTTTCCTTTCTTTTCCTTTCTTTCTTTTCTTTTTCCTTTTCTTTTTTTCTTTTCTTTCCCTTTCCCTCTCTTTTTTCCCTCCCCTTTTCTCTTTTTCCCCAACGGCATCCTAATTTTACCGAAAATATCCCGACAGGTGGGGGGGGGGGGGGGTGACGCACCCCCACACCCCCCCCCCCCCTATGGCGACCCCCTGCCCCTCACATGTTTATTGTATTACATAATTATGTTCTTTAGCAAAACTAATGTATAAAAACAAGCAATATACTTTTTTCACTCTTCAATTTTACTTTGCCGGTATCTAGTGTGCAATCCGAAGGGTTGTAAATATTTATTAGGTACATTTTAGTAAGTAAGCAGGAAGGGACTTTTTAAAAGAGCAAGCTGAATATTCATTTTTGTACCACAGATCTATTTCTATAACTCTAAATCTTGAAAACATACAGTGTAAACTGTGCTTACGTGATACCAACACAATAAATATTTTCTACATTATTTAATCGTACATTATGAAGGATATTATGCGAGGGAGCAAGGCGACCGTGCGAGAAGAGTTTTGCATTTGCATAAGTCTAAACGCTTCACTCTTGGGCCCTTCAGATCCCCCTACAAAAATTGAAGGGGGAAGTGTCGCCCCCCCCCTGGATCGCCGCCCCTGACTCGCACATTTCGCTTTCAATTGCAGAAAGCTCTAGCTTTGTCCAAAGAAATAGATCATCGGAAGGTGGGGCATCTCGCAAAAGAAATGAGGAAATGTACGTGTCATGTAAAAAGCCAGGAAAGGACGCAGACACAAAACCTCCATTGCTGCGATGTGACGTGTGTCGATGTTGCTCCACCTACTTTGTGTTTTGCTCAAAAGAGTATCCACAAAGGACTACGTATGCCCTTTTTGTGAAGCGACCTATGGGACATGGGCCAGTTCCAAAATTTTCACATATCGGTCCCTTTCTTGATTGCCCCCCGTCCCCCCAAAGAAAAATATATGTTTTAATTGTTAAATGTGTGCACAGTATATATTGATGTGCCAACCTAACGAAAGTGGTGTTTTAAAGGCACACTGTCCTACTTGTAGCTACTTGCTCCCTCTATATAAAAAACTTCCCCAATCGGTGCCTGTTCGTCCCCCATGATTCTCTTTTTCTTATGTTAAATGAGAGCTGAGTTAATGAGATAGCCACCTGTCACAGTGACCTCGCTGGCTCGCTGTGTGGTCTAATTCCTTCTGACTGAAGTAGTAACGCCTCCCTTTAATAATGATTATTGACCTCCTTTAAATTAATATATACATGGAAGTCTTTAGAAGACAACTGTTACAGTCCAACTAAGAGTGTAGGGCATGCCTGAAAGCATCTTCTAATCTGTCTTGACTAAAATGTAAAATATTGTTCAAATTTTGAATTCTTTGTTGAAAAACTTGCTTGCTGGCAATAGTGTATACATGTTTTACACATTTTAAATGTCTAGTCCTGTTAATAATAGCACGTACTGATGTTATTATTGACACGTTATTCACACTATCCTATCGAGAAGCGTAACAATTTGCCTTAGTATTATATAACATATAACAAAATGACAAGTATGGTTTTCCTGAAAAATACATTACAATGTATATTCATCGTTATGAAAAACGTTGTATAATATACAACAATGGGCAAATACTTGTTTCCAGACTAATGATTTAAGTGAGAAGAAACTAAATTTAATATTAAAGCTGTTGCCGTTTATATATACATGAACTTGAAATAATAAGTAGCCTTGAAAGTGTCGCAATATATCATGTGTGAGTGAGCTTGAAGTTTAAAGGTAAAGACCAGTAATGGTCATGCGATTGCATTGTGAAAGAAACGTTGTGGAATCGATCAGAAAAGGTCGATCATCTAGCATCTAGCATCTGCAAGGTTCTGGAATCATCAAAATGATAAGAAATTTGGCCCATTCTTCGTAAAGTTACAAGCACTATACACAGAAAGATGTATATGGGACTACCCTATCTCTCTCACCAGACCATGAGAGAAATAAATTTACCAAATATATGAATTAGTAGGCGGTTTCCCGGCAAATTTTTTATCATCATGTATTAGTCAAACATATTCTTTCACATGATTGGTAATGAGAGCTTCCATTTCATTTTTTGAAATTGGGGCGTTGCCAATACTGGTCTTTACCTTTAATGTTGTAGGTTTGTTTGAGACTATATAGCCTTTACTGAGATATATCTCCAATCAAATCAAACTGAGTGATGTTATCGAACAATCTAACGATATCAATATTCTATTCTCCTAAATAAACCTGGGAAACTTGAAAATTGCATTACAATGTAAATTCATCTTTAGTGAAATTGTGGTATACAACAATGGGCAAATAATTGTTTCCAGACCAATGATTTAAGTGAGAAGAACTTCCATTTTATATTGAATTTGTTACCGTTTGTATATACATGAACTTGAAATGATAAGTAGCCTTGAAAGTGTCGCAATATATCATGTTTGAGTGAGCTTGAAGTTTAATGGTGTAGGTTTGTTTAAGACTAAATAGCCTTTACTGAGATATACCTCCAATCAATTCAAACTGAATGATGCTATCGAACAACTTTTACCTAACAATATCAATCTGGCTTAAAGTGACTCGGTAACATTGATGAAGGTTGATGAAGAAGAAAAAAAAGCGTCATTTTGTGTATGAAATGTTTCTTATAATATTCCTTTTACTGTAATATCTTTCTAACATGCAAAACAAACTGAAAAAACCACAGTGTGACACCCTCTAACATTAAATTCTCCCAACCTCTTTTTGAATTTTCCAACCATTTTTCCATGAAAATAAGACATATAAGAGGCTTTAAAAAATCTTTCAACACTTAAATGTCTGGAATGGTATATAGAGCCAATGCATTGCTTTGTGACAGTTTTCATTCACCTAAAATGTATTTAAATTGTAATAATAGAGTTGGGAGAATTAGGAAATTGATCCGATCATTTTCCCCATTTATATCATTAATAATGGTCTGTTTTTACTCAAACTTTCAGATTATCTTTAAAGATAAAGACCAGTATTGGAAACGCCCCAATGAAAAAAAAAGTGAAATGGAATATCTTATTACCAATCATGTGGACAAATATGTTTTGACTAATACATAATGATAACAATTTTGCTGGGAAACAGCCTACTAATTGATATATTTGGTAAATTAGTTTATCTATTGGGATGTGATAGATATAACGCACGTGTCGCGCACGCGTGCGTAGTCCCATATACATCTTTCTGTGTACGGTGCTTGTAACTTTATCAAGACTGGGCCAAATTTCTTATCATTTTGATGATTCCAGAACCTTGCAGTACACATCGATACTTATATGCTAGATGATCAACATTTTCTGATCGATTCCACAACGTTTCTTTCACAATGCAATCGCATGACCAGAACTGATCTTTATCTTTAATTTTACACTTAGCATTGAAGTCACCATTTCTTGACATCTGAATAACGTTACCAAGACCCTTTAAAGGCGGTGGAACTAAGTTTAATGGTGTAGGTTCTTTTAAGAATATATAGCTTTAACACTGATTCATTAATGAGATATATCTGGAATCAAATCAGACTAAGTGATGTTATTGAACAACTTACCAGTATTGAATGTCCATTTTCGTAAATAAACGTGGGAAACCTCGGTCTTTAGAAACACAAAGGAAGATTACTGAATTTGGTGCCTGGCTTTATGGCGGTGGCACTACGTTTAATGTTTTAGACTATATAGCCTTTACACTGTTTAATTAATGATATTATTTGACACAATAAAATCAAAATGAGTGATGTTATCGAACAACTTAACAATATCAACACTCCATTCTCCTAAATAAACCTGGGAAACCTCGGTGTTTAGATACACAAAAGAAGATTACTAAATCTGGTGCCTGGCTTAATGGCGGTGGTAAGCCTTTTAATACACTGTTTCTTTAAGGAGATATAACTCCAATAAAATCAGAATGAGTGATGTTATCCAACAAATTACCCGTATTGAATTTCCATTTTCCTTAATTTTTTTTTTACACAGAATGATATTACTGAATATGGTGCCTGGCTGGATGGGGATCGCACTCTGATTAAAGGTAAAGACCGGAAATGGTAAAATTGCGGTTCAAGGGTTTTGGGTGCAAAATATAATTCAATATTGTTAAAAAAGGCGGTCAGAGGTTTAGATGCAATACTCTAAACTAAATTCGCAAAAACAGAAATATATGTCCAAATTTGCAATGTTGAAGTCGTTTGCCATTTTCTGTCCAGGCCGGATCGATAATGATAATATCCCAAATATGTCAATTAGTAGGCGGTTTCCCGGCAAAATTGTATCATCACGTATTAGTCAGAACATATTGTTTCACACGATTGGTAATCAGAGCTTCCATTTCATTTTTTGAGAGGGGGCGTTTCCGAAACTGGTCTATACCTTTAACGGTGTAGGTCTTTGTACTGTATACACAGTTTGGAGAGCAACCTGGATTGGGGGGGGGGGGGGGGAATCTGCACATCATCTGCATCATCTGTAAATTTGGTAATTTTTCAAAAACGCATACAACAGTATAACTTTAAAAAAAGAGAGAAAAATGTTTGATTTTTTTTTCAGGGGGGGAGGCAACTGCCCCCCGAGCCCCAATCAGTACGCTAGTGCAAGGGACGATGGAGCATAGTGAACGAGAGGGGCAAAGGTGACGGCACTGACTACCCCCTCACAGATTTTAGACATTTTGTTGTATTAACAAAATTACTTTCCTTAGCAAAACTAAATTATAAAACCAAGCAATTTACTTTGCTGGGAATTAGTGGGCAGTCCGAAGGGTTGTTAATATCATTTGAGGACGTAAATTTTAGTATCAGTAGGGAGCTTGGGCATGGATGGGATTTCTAATTCCCACTCTAGATCTCTGTCATATTTTTTTTTCTCTTTACCTCTTCAGAGGGACTTTATTGTTCCATTTCAAAATACATATATATTATTTACAAAACAAGTAAAATGAAACATATGAATTATATTCAAGACCAACATAATTTCTTAAAATGATCATTTTAACATTTCTAATACTTTCTTTACTTCTTCATTATCGAAGTATCTTATATTTTCTTTGTATTTAAAATAACATTTTAATGATGAAGTAAAATAATTTATTAACCTCTTTGGATTGGTTGGTACTTCCCCAAATGTCCGCTTTATGTAGTCCTTGTATATTACCAGTTGAGCATAATTTATTAAATAATTAAGTAAAGTAATGTTGTTGTTATCTATTTTACATCCAATCAATAACATTTTCATATCATTTTCAATTTCTATTTTAAAGATGAAATATATAATTCATGAGTTAATTTTCCAGAAAACTCTTAATTTCTTGCAATGAAATATAAAATGTTCAATAGTTTCTTTTTCACGACAAATTTCACACTCGTTAGACTGTACAATATTCCCTATAAAGAGATTGGCCCGTATTCTGAAGTTGTGTCTTACTAAGCCATGTCTAAAGTTAAACAACTGTTTAGTTAAACAGGACTTAGACACGACTTTAGAATACGGGCCAATGTCTTTAGATGGCAATATTCTATGGATTAATTTGAAATTAAATTGTTTGATATTATTGTCTCTTATCTTATTAAATATGAACCGAAATACATCTTTCCAAACAAATGTTTCTAGTAGGCCTAAAATATTTTGCCAGAAATGGAAACCAATTTTCTCTGTTTTGCTTTCTAGCATTACATTATAATAACTTTTCGCTGTAGTACTTTCAACGTTTATTACATCTAAAGTTGCCTCAATGTACAGTGTTTCATTGACACTTGAAGGTTTGTTTAAACTTAACTTTTGTGACCAATATTATGGGAATGCTTTTTTTAATTTTGACATTTTGAATAATAACATATTCTTTACATCAAAATGGTTATTGAATAGAGAGTTATCTATCCATGTACCTTGATTTATAACATGTTTGATTTGAAAAAATTCCTTCTCTTATCCACGACGGGAAATACAGAGGTTTATTATCAATTACAATATTACTATTATTCCAAAGTATTTCAATGAGAATATCTTTTACTTCACATTTATTTACATATCGAATTTCTGACCATACCAAGCCCCCTTCTCTTTCTGACTTGAAACAAACATTCCGTTTTACCTTTTCACGTTTAGAATTCCATATAAATGTATATATGTAGAGCCTTGCCTATATGAATAGGCATTGAGACAGCTGTGCCTAAATAGACAAGCTGAGGAATTATCAAACATTTTATAATTATTATTTTTCCATAACTGGTCAGTCGTCTCATTTCCCACGTCTTAAGAATATAACACATGGGACTATTAAATAGACGGGGGGGGGGGGGGGGGGGCAAGGTGACTTTGACGATGTCCACTAGCAATCAAAGAAAAAACCCACGAAATCACTCTAGAACACGGCTAGGTGGAGGTTGGAAAGCAAGGTCTACATGTAAATTACCAAACAATTACCAAGACAATTCATTAAAAGTTAGATGGCTAAGTCCATAACGGACTAGTCTTCTTGCAGACGGACACTTTATATACTCTGAGCGTAATATGGATGGGGCCATTGGAGGGGGGGGGGGGGACTTTGAATCAGTCCGCTAGCGCACAGAGAAAATACCCTCGCTGATGACTACATGTAGGTGGAGGTTGAAAAAGCAAGGTCTAATCTAGCGAAAAAATATTTCATAAAAAGTTAGAAGGCTTTGGCAGGTACCGGACTAGTCTTCTTGCAGACGGTCACTTTGCCTACTCGTAACACGTAAAACATAAGGGACCGAGGGAAGGTGGCAGGGTAACTTACTGTACAGGTTCCGCTAGCGCTCAGAGAAAATAAATTAAAAAACGACAAGGTGGAGGTTGAAGGGGAAGGTCTAATCTATCGAAAACATGTATTCTATTAGAAGTTAGATGGCTACGACCATAGCAGACTAGCCCTCTTGCAGACGGTTAATTTCCATAATCTACGTATTATACATATGAGAAGGGGAGGGGGGGGGGGGTGGCAGGGCGGCTTTGACTAGATTGCTAGTGCTCAGAGAAAATACAACTGTTTGGAATGAAGAATGATGACAATAGTCAAGTTTGTTACATGTTGTAACACATTTAAGAACACTGATGAAGTGTGTAATTAATTTTAAAAGAATAAGACCAACTACCGGTATTAGAGAATGATAACAAATAGTGAATTGGCGTAATGGTTTACAAAGTTTGGCATTTTATTGCAACTCTGTTGATGACATTATCTTAATAAATTAGTTTTGAATAAGGTGCTAGGTTTTGTGGATTGAAATTGTAGTATGGAATTATCTGACAAGGTTTGTAATTAATTGTCAAAGAATGACAACCAGTGCTCCCTCTACACTCTAAGAAAAAAGGGTGCAAAAAAGGGTGCAAAATAAGAGTTTGCACCCTTTACATAAAAATGAACCCTTTTGAAGGAAAAGGGGTTCAAAAAAGGGTGCAATATAAGATTTTGCACCCTTCCCACAAAATTGAACCCTAACAACCCAAAAAGGTGCAAAATAAATGTTTGCATATCGCATGCATATTCATGATTACTTTCCACTTGTTCACATAAAAATACATTTATCATATGATTTGTTAAGCAAATTATGACAATGCACATTAATTATGTGATTTTTATTTTCCTTCGTTAATCATTAACCAATAGATTATTTTGTCTGATCATGTTACAATTACATTCACGTTTTAGCAATATATATATTGATTATATGATTACTAACCAAGAAACATCATGCATGTTTAATATATATATGTGTACGAGCAAATGTTTCGAGTATTCCTCGATGATGGGTGCAGGATTGCACCTTTTAAAGGGTGCAGGATTGTACCCCTTAAGGTGCTGCTATTGCATCGGTTTGCACCCCTAAAGGAGCAGGATTGAACCATTAAGGGTACTAACATGTCTCCTAAAAGGTGCATTCTGGCACCCTCCTAAAGGGTGCAGGATTTAACCCCTAAAGGTGCTGCTATTGTTGCATCGGTTTGCACCCCTAAAGGTGCAGGATTGACCCATAAAGGGTACTAACATTTCCCCCAAAAGGTTCAATCTGGCACCCTTTTGAAGGGTGCAGGATTGCACCTTTAAAAAGGGTGCAGGATTTAACCCCTAAAGGTGCTGCTATTGTTGCATCGGTTTGAACCCCTAAAGGTGCATAGTTGCACCATTTTTTCTTAGTGTGTAAGGCCCTACATTAGTGTCGCAAAATTGGCTCAGCAGGTTGAAAAATTGGCTAGACAGAAGTATGAGTTAGGGGAATGATTTACAAATTCTAGTGTGAAATATTAGTGAAACGCTGTTGAGTGTTGACAAAATGATAGCTATATTAAGCTCTCGTTTTATAATTAGTTTAGATTTTGGGGTTTGGTTTTATGGACTGAAATCATTCTAAATAAATATTCATGTGTTTTGTTTTTAATTGAATACACTGAGATCCCTGTGTTGGGTGTAAGCAGTGTTATTACATTATAGTAGCACTTAAGTGTTTTGGTAATTGTTTGAATGCTTAAATGTAACCGTCCACGACGAACAGGTTGTAATGTTGCAATTTTCAATCGATTTTGATCAAAACTGCATAAAATAAGCTTTGTAATAATGTATTGCATGTGGTATTTGCTTGGTTAATAGGCAATCACAATAGTCAATAAAACAATTGAATATCCATTGTTTCCTATTGAATACTGTGGAGTTTATTAACCTGTTTCTTTAAATTGTCCTTGGCGACTTCACAACCAGTTTGTCATGTATGGTCACAAATGTGATCTGTATAATTATGTGTAATTCCGTTACCGGCAAATGGGCAATAATATATGTAGTTTGTCATACTTTGTGTGATGTTCCTACTTGCAAACTAAACCAAATTAAAAATTAGTTGTAAACTAGTGACTATGATAACACATATTGACATAAATTTAGTCACTTCACACCAATATTTGCTTAGAAATGTCATATTTACTTGCCATTTAACAATATAAAAGATGCGTTTTCCCACAGTTTTTAGAAATTAAGCACACATATGAATTGTTTTGTAGTTAAAATCAATTATTGCAACCCCTGCAACAATTAAACAACAATTTAAGCCTACATAATGTTTACAAAGTCGCTTTTTTTGTCAAGCTTATTTCAGAAGACGTAATTCCGTTACCATTTATGTAATTCCGTTACCGCTACCTTCTTTCATAAAACCATCCAACATAATAGAAACCATGACAACTTCCGACCAAACAAAATCTTGCCATGGGACATTCAACAATATAAGCACCCTTTATTAGCATTACTTCACTCCCAATTGGCTGCAGATTTCAGACGAAATCTTTTCAAAGTTATTGTACAAAATAACCTGATTTTTCTGCCGTAATTCCGTTACCGACACACTTTTGGTCCTGGTGTGTTCCGAATGTTGTAAAATATTGTTTTTTCATTCCGATTTGCTAACAGGTGCATAATAAATTGATTTAAAAAGATAAATAATCTGCTAGGTCTAACCACCTGTCTACAGTATATAAAAATAGAGCCCAAATTTCTCTGAAATGTAATTCCGTTATCGTGGAATTGCCCATAGTCCTATGTAGAGCCTTGCATATATGAATAGGCATTGAGACAGCTGTGCCTAAATAGACAAGCTGAGGAATTATCAAACATTTTATAATTATTATTTTTCCATAACAGGTCAGTCGTCTCATTTTCCACGTCTTAAGAATATTTTTTTTTTCTTCAACTTTCCCCTCCCAGTTCATACTGCTAACATATTTATCATTTTTACCAACGTAAACACCTAAATGTTTAATTGGTTCTTCTGTAAATTCAATATCATATTTTGTCGTATCTAATTCTTTCCTTTTCAGTACGTTTGTTTTATTCCAATTAATCTTTGGACCTGCAAAATATTCAAAATCGTTTAACTCCTTCATAACATTATCTACTGATTCCATTGAATTAACAAATAATGTAGTATCATCTGCGAATTGTGTTATTTTTACTTCGCTAACCCTCTGAACTTCTATATCTTTGGTAGTAATATTTACCCTTCTTATTTTATTGTTTTCTCGAATTTTATTTGCTAATATTTCTGCAACTTAGATAAATAACGAAGCCGGTACTGCGCAGCCTTGACGAACGCCCTTTTGAATATAAAATGTTTCAGATAGCCACCCATGCTGTGACACCCTACCTCTGTCATATACGCGTATATTGATATCGCTATGGGAGTTGAAATGACAAATATCAGCCTGGTGGTGGTTATTTTAACTGACTGCTAAGAAAGCATAAATGCTTGTTAGTAAGCAACCATACGGCCGAGGGACCTGGTAATGAGGATTTATGCCTTACCAAAGGGCACTATAGCGCATCGAATTGGTTTCGAACCCGGGTCACCGGATTACAAGACCACTGCTCTACCGATGTTAAAATATCAGCCTGGCAAATATATACACTTAATATGTTGTAGTTACTCCTAACTGAAAAGAGCAAGCGGAATATTTCATTTTTGTAGCACTCACCTATTTCTATAACTCTTAGTCTTAGTCTTGTAAACATACAGTGATACCAATGGAATACAGATTTTCTATAATATTTACTTGTATGTTTTGAAGGATAATATGCGAGGGATGCTAGCGAACGAGCGAGAAGAGTGTTTTGCATTGTTATTAGTCTAAACGCTGCACTCTATTGCCCTCCAGAGCGTATAAGTGCAGGGGCGAATCTAGGGGGGGGGGGGGGAGAGCGGGGTTCGGCGGTTTAAACACCTCCTTTGCCTGCCAAGTGAAAACTAAAAAAAAAGTTTTTAAATTGAAATATGGGGGCCAAAATGTTTTTGTTTTTTTATACTCACTTCACCCCCAACCTATCCCCTAATGAGCGAACTATTTGTCGGCGCGATTTTAAAATTTCGGGTAGCAAAATGTTTTGTTTTCATTTGGTTAGTGCTCAGTACCCCCCCCCCCCCCCCCGCCCCCCCCCCCCCCCCTCCCCCCACGCCCTCGGCAAAAGGCTAGGTCCGCCCTTGAAGTGTGTTGCAGTCTTTAGTCAATATTTGCTATACATTTTTTTTGCAATTTTTCGAATTTTCCGGGGGACGTGTCCCCCGTACCACCCGGGATCGCCGCCCCTGCCTACAATCAATGCAGCTAATCACAGCCGCTGCTAGCTACACGCCCGAGTATGTACATCTCCAGCAATCCAAAAATACCGAGAAGAGTAATGTTAGATTCTGTCTCCAGTCATTCACGCAGTATACTTGACTGAACTGGTTAAACAGTTGTGTAAATCAAATATGCGCTACCGGTACCCATTTAAAACATGGGAGGAGCGTGGTAAATGTAGCCAACGGACATTAGCACCGTGGTGGGACTCGAACCGCGCACCATTTGAACCACAGTCCGATGACTTATCCACTAGACCACAACACCTCTAAAGAGAAGCCATAGCAAACGATTTTTGCTTTAAAACTGAAATTGTTTCTTAAATAGATTTTCCCAAAAAATTACCGTGACTCATGCAGCGAGATAGAATTAAGATCGGCAAAAATGATATTGTCATGAAAACGGTCAGAAAACATGACAACTAGAATGAATAAGACATAATGCGATTACGCAACAAGTTCTTTTGTTCAAGTTAGTCCTCCAGTACCATATTACAAAGCAAAACTCGAGACAGATGCAAATGAAGGTAAGCTAAAAGACAATACGTTATTGTCTATAATTATCATGATTGTATTCTTTACTGATTTAAGTAGACCAAATCCTGGTGTAATAGTAGGATTGTTTGGCTTTCAAGAAATGTATAGTGTTGACACTGTCGTGGCTACAGTGTGTAAACAAAACATTATTTCATCCTCATTATGTACATGAATGATATGAATATCCATTCTAATTTATATCATCGATATGCATTGCAAATCATGAACCCACAAGATATCATCGAATCGCAAACATGGGATACATTAGCCATACCAAGTTTTTACTTCATCTTCGTCGTTTCTATTTAAATGTTTACTTGTAAGACTTACGGTCTGGAATAAGAGTCAGTTACGTGGGCCAGAGGGGGGGGGGGGGGGGGGGGGGGGGGGGTGTCAAAAGGGCACGTGCATTGTCTAAATTGTATTGTTAGAAAGAGAGAGAGACAGAGAGAGAGAGAGACAGATAGAGAGAGAGACAGAGAGAGAGGAAGAGAGAGAGCATGTTCAAGGATTCAAATTCAATTTTCTTTAAAGGTAAAGACCAGTAATGGTCATGCGATTGCATTGTGAAAGAAACGTTGTGGAATCGATCAGAAAAGGTTGATCATCTAGTATCTAGCATCTGCAAGGTTCTGGAATCATCAAAATGATAAGAAATTTGGCCCATTCTTCGTAAAGTTACAAGCACTATACACAGAAAGATGTATATGGGACTACCCTATATCTCTCACACGACCATGAGCGAAACAAATTTACCAAATATATGAATTAGTAGGCGGTTTCCCGGCAAATTTTGTATCATCATGTATTAGTCAAAACATATTCTTTCACATGATTGGTAATGAGAGCTTCCATTTCATTTTTTGAAATTGGGGCGTTACCAAAACTGGTCTTGACCTTTAACATGATCAAACCTGGTATTAATGAAACTACCTGATATGTAATTGCCATGAAATGCCTCGTAAAATAGTAGCGACCACATTGATGTTTATTGCCGTAAAGAAATTATTGACTTTTTACCCAGTGAATTATGATCATGTTATTGAAAAAAGTCAGCATTTTCTTTTCTCCTCGAACCAGCGGGGTCTACTGGGTGCAAACATACATTTCTAAACAGCAATTGAAACTTCTTCCAGGAAGCCTAACAATTAAAGCTGTTGTAATACTTGAATAGCCTTGTAGAGACGATGATATAAAGAGAGAGAGAGAGAGAGAGAGAGAGAAAGGGAAAGATAGAGAGAGAGAGAGTGAGAGAGAAAGAATGAGAGACCATGGTCAAGGATTTTAATTTAATTTGCTCTAAAATTATAAACCTGGTATTAATGAAACTTTTTGATATGTCATTGCCATGTAATGCCACGTAAGAAAAAAAGCCACTACTATGATGTTTATTGCTGAGATTTTTTTTTTATTGAGTTTTCACCCTGTAAATTATTATCATGACTTGTGTTCGATCTTGTTATTGAAGAAGTCAGAATGTTCTTTTCTCGAACCAGCGGGGTCTACTGGGTGCACACGGATATTTCTAAACAGCAATTAAAATTTGAAGGAGAACGAAGACATAACGTAAGAGAAGAGGATAGATTGAAGGAAAAACATAGAAATACATGACGACAGACACGAGGATAAATTTAAGCTAGGTAGCTGGCTCTCCAATTAATTAGGGCTTCTACAATATACAATCAGGGGCGACGATTTATTTTCATGACCGGGGGGACAAAATGCGACGGACGAGGGAACATAATAAGCTAGCAAGAGGGACCAGTAGCGTAATGAGCAAAAACGTGGGGGGGGGGGGGGGGGGGGGCTCAATTATTTACGATCAGGTAGAGCAAAGCGAGCGAAGCAGGTGGAGCCTAAATTGGGGTGGGGTCCAGGGGCCAAGCCCCGGCGGGAGTCAAGGGGCGGAGTCCCATGAAGCTCAGGGGTTCTTTAGGCAGGAAGGGACTTTTTAAAAGAGCAAGCTGAATATTCATTTTTGTACCACAGATCTATTTCTATAACTCTAAATCTTGTAAACATACAGTGTAAACTGTGCTTACGTGATACCAACACATATTTTCTACATTATTTACTCGTACATAAGGATATTATGCGAGGGAGCAAGGCGACCGTGCGAGAAGAGTTTTGCATTTGCATAAGTCTAAACGCTTCACTCTTGGGCCCTTCAGATCCCCCTACAAAAATTGAAGGGGGAAGTGTCGCCCCCCCCCCCTGGATCGCCGCCCCTGACTCGCACATTTCGCTTTCAATTGCAGAAAGCTCTAGCTTTGTCCAAAGAAATAGATCATCGGAAGGTGGGGCATCTCGCAAAAGAAATGGGGAAATGTATGTGTCTTGTAAAAAGCCAGGGAAAGACACAGACACCAAACCTCCATTGCTGCGATGTGACGTGTGTGGATGTTGCTCCACCTACTTTGTGCTTTGCTGAAAAGAGTATCCACAAAAAGGACCATGTATGCCCTTTTTGTGAAGCGACCTATGGGACATGGGCCAGTTCCAAAATTTTCACATATCGGTCCCTTTCTTGATTGCCCCCCGTCCCCCCAAAGAAAATATATGTTTTAATTGTTAAATGTGTGCACAGTATATTGATGTGTCAACCTAACGAAAGTGGTGTTTTAATAATGATTATTGACCTCCTTTAAATTAATATATACATGGAAGTCTTTAGAAGACAACTGTTGCAGTCCAACTAAGAAAGTAGGGCATGCCTGAAAGCATCTTCTAATCTGTCTTGACTAAAATGTAAAATATTGTTCAAATTTTGAATTCTTTGTTGAAAAACTTGCTTGCTGGCAATTGTGTATACATGTTTTATACATTTTAAATGTCTAGTCCTGTTAATAATAGCACGTACTGATGTTATTATTTGACACGTTATTCACACTATCCTATCGAGAAGCGTAACAATTTGCCTTAGTATTATATAACATATAACAATGTATATTCATCGTTATGAAAAGCGTTCAATATTTAACAATGGGCAAATAATTGTTTCCAGACTAATGATTTAAGTGAGAAGAAATTACATTTAATATTAAAGCTGTTGCCGTTTATAATATACATGAACTTGAAATAATAAGTAGCCTTGAAAGTGTCGCAATATATTATGTGTGAGTGAGCTTGAAGTTTAATGTTGTAGGTTTGTTTGAGACTATATAGCCTTTACTGAGAAATACCTCCAATAAAATCAAACTGAGTGATGTTATCGAACAACCTAACGATATCAATCTTCTATTCTCCTAAATAAACCTGGGAAACTTGAAAATTGCATTACAATGTAAATTCATCTTTAGTGAAATTGTGATATACAAGTATACAACAATGGGCAAAAAATTGTTTCCAGACCAATGATTTAAGTGAGAAGAACTTCCATTTTATATTGAAACTGTTACTGTTTGTATATACATGAACTTGAAATGATAAGTAGCCTTGAAAGTGTCGCAATATATCATGTTTGAGTGAGCTTGAAGTTAAATGGTGTAGGTTTATTTAAGACTAAATAGCCTTTACTGAGAAATACCTCCAATCAAATCAAACTGAATGATGTTATCGAGCAACTTTTACCTAACAATATCAATCTGGCTTAAAGTGACTCGGTAACATTGATGAAGGTTGATGAAAAAAAAAGAAGAAGCTTAATTTTGTGTATGAAAAGTTACTTATAATATTCCTTTTACTGTAATATCTTTCTAACATGCAAAACAAACTGAAAAAACCACAGTGTGACACCCTCTAACATTAAATTCTCCCAACCTCTTTTTGAATTTTCCAACCATTTTTCCATGAAAATAAGACATATAAGAGGCTTTAAAAAATCTTTCAACACTTAAATGTCTGGAATGGTTATATAGAGCCAATGCATTGCTTTGTGACAGTTTTCATTCACCTAAAATGTAATTAAATTGTAATAATAGAGTTGGGAGAATTAGGAAATTGATCCGATCATTTTCCCCATTTGTATCATTAATAATAGTCTGTTTTTACTCAAACTTTCAGATTATCTTTAAAGATAAAGACCACTTGAGTATTGGAAAAGCCCCAATTAAACAAAAAAGTGAAATGGAAGCTCTTATTACCAATCATGTGGAAAAATATGTTTTGACTCATACATAATGATAACAATTTTGCTGGGAAACAGCCTACTAATTAATATATTTGGTAAATTAGTTTATCTATTGGGATGTGATAGATATAACGCACGTGTCGCGCACGCGAGCGTAGTCCCATATACATCTTTCTGTGTACGGTGCATGTAACTTTACCAAGACTGGGCCAAATTTCTTGTCAATTTGATGATTCCAGAACCTTGCAGTACACACCAATACTTATATGCTAGATGATCAACCTTTTCTGATCGGTTCCACAACTTTTCTTTCACAATGCAATCGCATGACCAGAACTAATCTTTGTCTTTAATTTTACACTTAGCATTGAAGTCACCACTGAATAACGTTACCAAGACCCTTTAATGGCGTTGGAACTAAGTTTAATGGTGTAGGTTCTTTTAAGAATATATAGCTTTAAAGATGAAGTTGAGTTCTGGTCATGCAATGGCATTGTGAAAGAAACGGTGTGGAATCGACCAGAAAAGATTGATCATCTAGCATATAAGAATTTGTGTGTATTGCAAGGGTCTGGAATCATTAAAATGATAAGAAATTTGGCCAAGTCTTTTGTAAAGTTGCAAACACTGTACACAGAAAGATGTGTATGGGACTACACGAACACGTGGCGTAAAAATCCTACCCCGGAGTTTTACGATGTTACACGACATATTTAGAATATGAAGGCATTTGAAGAGCCATGCTTTTCAGGGAACATGTCTTATCTGATGTTCTTCCACACTTGCATAATAAGAATGATAACGCTCACAAATTATTTTTCACCTCTTCCCAGAACTCAACTTTCTCTTTAACACTGATTCATTAATGAGATATATCTGGAATCAAATCAGACTAGTGATGTTATTGAACAACTTACCAGTATTGAATGTACATTTTCGTAAATAAACGTGGGAAACCTTGGCCTTTAGAAACACAAAGGAAGATTACTGAATTTGGTGCCTGGCCAAATGGCGGTGGCACTACGTTTAATGTTGTAGGTTTGTTTGAGATTATATAGCCTTTACACTGTTTCATTAATGAGATTATTTGACACAATCAAATCAAACAGAGTGTAGTTATCGAACAACTTAACAATATCAACACTCCATTCTCCTAAATAAACCTGGGAAACCTCGGCTTTAGATACACAAATGAAGATTACTAAATTTGGTGCCTGGCTTAATGGCGGTGGTAAACCTTTTAATACACTGTTTCTTTAATGAAATATAACTCCAATCAAATCAGAATGAGTGATGTTATCCAACAACTTACCAGTATTGAATTTCCATTTTCCTAAAAAAAAACATTACACATAATGATATTACTAAATATGGTGCCTGGCTGGATGGGAATCGCACTCTGTTTAAAGGTAAAGACCGGGAATGGTAAAATTGCGGTTCAAGGGTTTTGGGTGCAAAATATCATTCAATATTGTTTAAATATGGCGGTCAGAGGTTTAGATGCAATACTCTAAACTAAATTCGCAAAAAACAGAAAAATATGCCCAAATGTGCAATGTTGAAGTCGTTTGCTATTTCTATCCAGGCCGGATCGATAATGATAATATCCCAAATATGTCAATTAGTAGGCGGTTTCCCGGCAAAATTGTATCATCACGTATTAGTCAGAACATATTCTTTCACACGATTGTTAATCAGAGCTTCCATTTCATTTTTGAGAGGGGGCGTTTCCGAAACTGGTCTATACCTTAATGGTGTAGGCCTTTGTACTGTATACACAGCTTAGAGAGAAACCTGGATGGGGGGGGGGGGGGGATCTGCACATCATCTGCATTTTAAGTGAGGAAAGACAAGAAAATAACAACCATCACACCACGGTATCAATAGGCGATTAAAATTTCCAAACTTCATAACTTGTAGGCCCGGATTAAAGATAAACTCCAGTACTGGTAAAAAAAAGATTATCAATTCTCACAGAATCAAACGAAACTTACACTGAATGTTCAAGATTACAAATAAATGACATGTGCCAAACAATTTTGGAAGAAAATGTATACTGGCTGAGTAATGAGCATAGAAAGACAAGGAAATCAAGGTAGTACTAGCCCCGACACCATGTGTGTTGTCCCATATATAGCTTTCTGTGTACAGAGCTTGTTACTTTACCAAGGCTCGGTCAAATTTATTATGATTTTGATGACTCTAGAACCTTGCAGTGCACACCAATACTTACATGCTACATGATCAACTGTTTCTGATCCTTTCCACACCTTTTCTTTCACAATGCAATCGCATTACCAGTACTAAAGTTTATCTTTAATGTTGATAAGGTAGAGCATATAGCGAGGGAAGCGAGTGGAGCGTAAATGTGATTGGGGTCCAGGGGCGAAGCCTCAACTGGGGTCAAGGGGTGGACCCCCTGAAGGTCAGGGGTTTTAGGCATTTTATTACGGTCAGATAAGCATATTTTGATACCTTATTTGTGACACTGTCATGTCACTAATTGGCTTGGGGTCGAGGAGCCCTCTCAAGCTCAGGGGTTTTACGCATTTAATTACAGTCAGATAAGCATCCAGGGGCCACCTTAGAGGCCCTTGTAGGGCCAAAGGGGCGGTGGCCCCCGCAAGCTCATGGATTTTAGGTTTTTATTTACGGTCAGACGAGCACATTTTGATACCTCATATTTTGTGACACTTGCAGGTTCTCTTCAGCATACTTTTTCCACAAAAAAGGGGGTCGGGGGAAGTAGAGGGGGGGGGGGGGGGGGCTCGAGCCCCCCATCCGCGGGTCTTGGCATGTAGGACTCTAAATAAGCATATTTTTGGCTGACTGTCAATTAGTTTTTTTTTTCATTACGCCAGTGCGAGGGACGAGGGAGCATAATGAACGAGAGGGGCGAAGGTGACGGCACTGACGTTTTGTTGTATTACAAAAATTACTTTCCTTAGCAAAACTATATTATAGAACCAAGCAATATACCTTCTTTACTTTGCTGGTAATTAGAGGGCCGTCCGAAGGGTTGTACATATCATTTTAGGAGGTATTTTTTCTAGTATCAGTAGGAAGCTTGGGCATTGATGAGATTTCTATTTCCCACTCTAGACCTCTGTCATATACGCGTATATTGATATTGCTATAGGAGTTGAAATGACAGATATCAGCCTGGTGGTGGTTATTTTACCTGAGTGCTAAGAAAGCATAAATGCTTGTTAGTAAGCAACCATACGACCGAGGGACCTGGTAATGAGGATTAATGCCTTACCAAAGGGCACTAGCACATCGACTTGGTTTGGAACCCGGGTCACCGGATTACAAGACCACTGCTCTACCGATGTTAAAATAACAGCCTGGCAAATATATACACTTAATATGTTGTAGTTACTTCTAACTGAAAAGAGCAAGCGGAATATTCATTTTTGTAGCACTGACCTATTCCTATAACTCTTAGTCTTGTAAACATACAGTGTAAACTGTGCTTACGTGATACCAATGAAATACGTTTTTTTCTATAATATTTACTTGTATGTTTTGAAGGATAATATGCGAGGGATGCTAGCGAACGAGCGAGAAGAGTGTTTTGCATTTGTATTAGTCTAAACGCTGCACTCATGCCCTCCAGAGCGTATAAATGCAGGGGCGGATCTAGGGGGGGGGGGGGGAGGGGGTTCGGCGGTTTAAACACCTTCTTTTGCCTGCCAAGTGAAAAAAAACCAAAAATTGTGTTTTTAAATTGAAATATGGGGGCCAAAATGTTTTTTTTTTTAATACTCACTTTACCACCAACCTACCCCTTAATGAGCGAAATATTTGTCGGCGCGATTTGAAAGTTTCTTGCAGCAAAATGTTTGTTTTCCTTTGGTTAGTGTTAACTACGCCCCCGCCCCCCCCCCCCCCACACCCTCGGCAAAAGGCTAGGTCCGCCCCTGAAGTGTGTTGCAGTTTTTAGTCAATATTTGCTATACATTTTTTTTGCAAATTTTCGAATTTTCCGGGGGACGTGTCCCCCGTACCCCTTGGGATCGCCGCCCCTGCCGACAATCAATGCAGCTAATCACAGCCGCTGCTAGCTACACGCCCGAGTATGTACATCTCCAGCAATCCAAAAATACCGAGAAGAGTAATGTTAGATTCTGTCTCCAGTCATTCACACAGTATACTTGACTGAACTGGTAAAATAGTTGTGTAAATCAAATATGCGCTACCGGTACCCATTTAAAACATGTGAGGAGCGTAGTAAATGTAGCCAACGAACATTAGCGCCGTGGCGGGACTCGAACCGCGCACCCTCTGAACCACAGTCCGATGACTTATCCACTAGACCACAACACCTCTAAAGAGAAGCCATAGCAAACGATTTTTGCTTTAAAAATGCAATTGTTTCTTAAATAGATTTTCCCAAAAAATTACCGTGACTCATGCAGCGAGGTAAAATTAAGATCGGCAAAAAAGATATATTGTCATGAAAACGGTCAGAAAACATGACAACTTGAATGAATAAGACATAATGCGATTACGCAACAAGTTCTTTTGTTCAAGTTAGTCCTCCAGTACCATAATAAAGCAAAACTCGAGACAGATGCAAATGAAGGTATGCTAAAAGACAATACGTTATTGTCTATAATTATCATGATTGTATTCTTTACTGATTTCAATGATTAAAAGTAGACCAAATCCTGGTGTAATAGTAGGATTGTTTGGCTTTCAAGAAATGTATAGTGTTGACACTGTCGTGGCTACAGTGTGTAAACAAAACATTATTTCATCCTCATTATGTACATGAATGATATGAATATCCATTCTAATTTATATCATCGATATGCATTGCAAATCATGAACCCACAAGATATCATCGAATTGCAAACATGGGATACATTAGCCATACCAAGTTTTTACTTCATCTTCGTCGTTTCTAGTTAAATGTTTACTTGTAAGACTTACGGTCTGGAATAAGAGTCAGTTACGTGGGCCAGAGGGGGGGGGGGGGGGGGGGGGGTGTCAAAAGGGCACGTGCATTGTCTAAATTGTATTGTTAGAAAGAGAGAGAGACACAGAGAGAGAGAGACAGATAGAGAGAGAGACAGAGAGAGAGGAAGAGAGAGAGCATGATCAAGGATTCAAATTCAATTTTCTTTAAAGGTAAAGACCAGTAATGGTCATGCGATTGCATTGTGAAAGAAACGTTGTGGAATCGATCAGAAAAGGTTGATCATCTAGCATCTAGCATCTGCAAGGTTCTGGAATCATCAAAATGATAAGAAATTTGGCCCATTCTTCGTAAAGTTACAAGCACTATACACAGAAAGATGTATATGGGACTACCCTATATCTCTCACACGACCATGAGAGAAACAAATTTACCAAATATATGAATTAGTAGGCGGTTTCCCGGCAAATTTTTTATCATCATGTATTAGTCAAAACATATTCTTTCACATGATTGGTAATGAGAGCTTCCATTTCATTTTTTGAAATTGGGGCGTTACCAATACTGGTCTTTACCTTTAACATGATAAAACCTGGTATTAATGAAACTACCTGATATGTAATTGCCATGAAATGCCTCGTAAAATAGTAACGACCACATTGATGTTTATTGCCGTAAAGAAATTATTGACTTTTTACCCAGTGAATTATGATCATGTGTTCGATCTTGTTATTAAAAAAAGTCAGCATTTTCTTTTCTCCTCGAACCAGCGGGGTCTACTGGGTGCAAACATACATTTCTAAACAGCAATTGAAACTTCTTCCTGGAAGCCTAACTATAAAAGCTGTTGTAATACTCGAATAGCCTGTAGAGACGATGAACATATATGAGTTATAATAATACATTGACGTTGGTTATACGAATATTCGTTTCTCTCTCTGCGTGTGCTAATTCCTGCGAACAGTGAAGAACACCAAGTGAAATCAACGGTGAAATGAACAACATGTTGCACAGGTCCCTAAAGAGTAAATTGCTATTCCATGTCCTAGTAGTATTACATAATAATAATACTACTTGATATGTTTATAGTGCACATATCGACCTAGCAAGTTGCGCAAGGCGCCTCAATATTTCCCCGGCTCTGCAAGGCTACCGATTTCGGCGCTCATTACACTTCAAGAATTCCGTCCTACCGTTACCCATTTAACACCTGGGTGGAGCGTGACAAATTCAGATTAATGTCTTGACAAAGGACATTAGTGCCGTGGCGGGACTCGAACCACGGACCCTGTGATCAACAGTTCGACGACTTATCCACTAGTATTCACTTATACATTTGAATTAAGCGCTATATAAAAGCGGAATATTATTATTAGACCACAATACCTATCCACTAGACCGAACACCTCTAAAGAGAAGCAATGACAAACGATTATCGCTTAAATAATGCAATCGTTGCTTTAATAGATTTTTCCTAAAAACTACAATGAATCAGAGAGCTAGATAAAATTATGATCGGCAAAAATAATATTGTCGTGAAAACAGTCAGATAACAATTATAACTAGAATGAATAAGACATAATGCGATTATGTAAACAAGTTCATTTTTTCAAGTTAGTCCTCCAGTACCATATTACAAAGCAAAACTCGAGACAGATGCAGATAACGGTAAGCTTAACGACAATATTTTAAGACATATTGTCCATTATCATGATTTCATTTCTTTCTTATTTCTTCTTTATTTTTTTCATTTCTTCAAAACTTGTATATTAATGTTTCTTCTTTTCTCTTAATAATGTTTAAGCAACGAATTGAAATTTTTGGTAGACATATTGGACTAGTATAGCTGGGCACGAGCACGAGACGTATTGCAAAAGATAATCAGTACAATAAGGATCACATTGATACCGCTTCCATTAGGCCTACTCCTACATGTGCTACTTTACTACTGCCATGGATGATTATGCTGATGATGCTGATGATAATAATGATAATAATACTAATAACAATAATAATCATCATTATCATATTTATCAAGTTCATATCGATAATAATGATAACAATAATAATAATAATAGTAATGATAATTATAATGATAATAAGTATACATGTATTATTATAACAAGGGTTCTAGAATCTAAGCATTCAAATTGGTTAAGTGACATCACATTTTTTTTTGTAGCATTGTTTTATTGTATTCATTCAGTACAAAATATATAACAAACAAACATACAGCTTCATTGATTTACATAACATATCAAAATATAAAGAAATTGTTCATCTCTCAAAAAATTGATAACCAATGCTCGATATCTGCCGATATCGCTATCGCGTAATTCAGCAAATTTAATTTGCTACATAACATAGAGTAGTCTAGAGTATTCTAGGCCTAGATCTATATCTTATATCTAGATCTATACTCTAGGTGTAGACGTTATTGTAAGAATGTATTGCCGACCCGTCTTATAAAACAAATAATGCATTGTTGCGAGTGTGTTAGGGCAGTTCCAGTGTACGAAGTTAAGTCAGTGCCCTAGTGATAATGCACGCGCCCGCAGGGAAAGTGCATTGTCGATATCGCACTAACTTGACTAACCTGAGTGCAATGGAACTGCCCTAAAACTGTCCTGACAATAGTTATGATAATAATTACAAAACTTACATTAGTAACAACAAAAAATGCTGCTGTTTTTGTATTTTGTATTGCATAATGCCTCAATATAGTTAATGTATAGTTTCATCATGTTCATCGATACTTGAGAATGTATCCACGGTATCGATGAAAGTAACAAGCTATGTTAAAGGAAAACAAAATATCAATAGCGTTTGATAAATATATATCAGGGCTCACGTATTGGCTTGAGACACATAAATAAATTGTCAAGACATTTTAGCCGATTATTTACAAAAAAAAATTAGATCAATAAGTTTTTTTATTTTTAGAGTCTAAACAGGCTGCCTAATTACCGTAGGCAGATAAAGTCACAGCTCGAATTGGTATAGAAATACCCTCACGTCTTCCTCAGAAACAAAATAATCTACTATCGGACAAATCAATTTAACCTTTTATGATAAAAGGGTTCTTGGCAACTTTGCAATCAATATTAATTATAGGAATATCACTTAACAGTCACTCAAATCAAGGTTTCCAGGGAAGTGACCATTAATGGTGTGAATTTGTGAAATCACACAGTCCTCAAGAGGGCGACATGCATTGATTTAAAAAATATATTCATTTCACCAGCTGGTGAATTTAACACTGGAATGTGACCGGCCATGAAAATATAACAATTATGATCCTCGCAATCGATATCACGTGACGAGGTCTGGACCAATCACATCTCAGTATCTGTCCAAGCTATCTAATATATATTAGTATTACACTGCACTGTAATCAAATACAGAGAACAACGCGAGCGGCCCAGGTGACTGTTTTTTCTCTAGATTTTATGAACTTTAATCTGACTGTTTTTAATTCGGCGGTGGTCGTGCAGATATAAATAATAATAATACTGAAGACATATCATAGAACTTAGATAGGGTTAAGTTAAATCACTGTTTAACTTGCTTTCTTGGAAACAGATTTGCAGAAAATATTTTGGAAATAAGACTAATTTCATCGACGAAATGATCAGGGATTCAGACAGCGATTTGAAACCTGCTCATTGTGCGGAACCAATTTATTGAGGAGATTTTTGTCAGTTGTATTGCAATTAAGGTTAGATCTCGTACCAAAACTGATGAACGGCGTTTCTTTTCGCACATCCCATCTATCCTAACTTGCAATCCTGTAACTCTCTAGTGGACAAACTATTACAACTTGACAGCAGCTTGCTTGGTCTGTCAGTCTCTGAACATACTTATTACGTGCTTGCGGCTGTGGAAAGGTAATTTAAGTAATATGTTGTATCTTATTTTTACTGAGTAGAAGCACGGCGTGACCAAATCAAGGCTTAATGTACTGTCATAAAGAACTCGTCAAGACTGTTGACTAAAACATAGATTCGGAACAAGATCACGTTGACACACGGGCACAAAGGAAAATAATAAATAAATATAGATAATTGAAAATATTTTTCGATTGTGAACAAACCTTTGAACATAATAGGCATTACGAACAGCAGTGTAAAGCCTAGCGATAAACATGTTTGAAACCCTCATCCGTTATATACTTATGCGCTCTGTGAATACTGATTGATATTTTCCTTCTTTCTTTGAAAGTGATCTCATTTTCTGAGCACGAGGACACTGTTAAACTTTACTTTCGTCTTTACGGGATAACAGGCAGCATATGTTGACGCCATGTCGGGACATCGCTCAAGAAAAAGACTGGCTATTGCCATGGTGGTGTTGCTATGGTGTCATTCAGGTATGTTACTTTACTAGAAATGCAATCGCGTCCCAGCGATATGGGTACAATGACGCCCGTGTTTTTACATGTCAAACGAAAGAGCTTCTCTCGGACTATCCAGAGCAATTTCTGTGAAGTCTGTAGCTTCTGTGATAGTGGAGATAGGTAGGGCAAAATAATTAAAGGCCCCGAAACCGGCCCGAAATGGACAAAACGGCGCCTGGACGGTCATGCAAATAAACGAAGATTTCAGTGACCTTGATGGGATGCTGGAAACTATGCCTAAGAAGTTTGAAAGAAATTGGGATAGGGAAAGGGACCTAGAAATGGCTTGCAATGGCGTGCAAAACCAAAGGCTTGAGGTGCAGGATGAACACGTGATGACGCGTGCTGTGACACACTGAAGGCCGTCAATACTTACACAATCATGCAGAGTATAAAA
Source organism: Strongylocentrotus droebachiensis (assembly GCA_035222895.1). Taxonomy (NCBI): domain Eukaryota; kingdom Metazoa; phylum Echinodermata; class Echinoidea; order Camarodonta; family Strongylocentrotidae; genus Strongylocentrotus; species Strongylocentrotus droebachiensis. The sequence continues at coordinate 72,693 of JAVYIG010008357.1, forward strand.
TGCTGTCTAAAGTGGCCCCCTTGACAGATTTTAACAATCTTACTCAAAGGTACACTGTGAATTGCAACTCAGAATGTCACTGCAAAATGTCAAAGAAGAAAAGGGACGGGAAGGGAGCGAAAAGCAGTCTTAAACAATAACGCTATAGCCGATACGTGTTTTAATCGGCGGAAAGTCGGCGGAATTCGTATAGTGACCCTCTTCAAATGCGATTTATTCAAAATTGTATGCGTGAACATATACCATATTTTATATCATTTGAAAGGACAATTCACTGCGGAAAGTTTGATACCATTGTCATCTGAGCTAGATGCACTGCACGCATTTAACTGGCTGTTTATTACGTGATGCATAGTAAATTAACAATTTTTAGCAATAACTTTGCACTTGTGTCATCAAACTTTATCAAACTTGGCAGACAGTTGTCACGTGTATAGATAAATGTGTCTGCCAAAGTCTTAAAGATTTTAGAGCAAGTTGAAGTTATTTCGCAATTTTCTTGAAAACACCAAATTGGGAGGGCAATTTTCTCAAATTCGGTCAGCGTTAGGGTGTTTATATATTTCTTCTTCAAGTATCTAAATCCAAAAAAGGACCGGTATGGCCAGACACGATGGAGTTCCGGCCACAGAAAGAAAGCCAACTCCCAGAACTTTAGTGGGCGGTATTTATTTGTTGTAGCCATTGGAGCGTGAAATTTGGCATGGCTATTTGGCCGCGGGCCGAGCGAGATTTTAGGGCTCAATTTGTTTTGTTTTGATTGAGTTTGTGGTACACATTTTTTGGTAGCCAGAATTTAGGATAAACATAGGGTAGGTGCAGGGAATTGGAGACCCTTAAGCACATTTACATAACTTACATAAACATGAAAAATGTTACACATACAAAAAGTTGTATATTCTCTTCAGTTTACTTCTCTTTATTTGGTAACAAAATTGTGGGCATGATTTAACTGATTAATAAGATAACAATGATTAATGACTTCAGCACCGAAGGTCTCTCATTACATGCATGTGCAGGTTATTAGGGACAGTTACAAATCAAGACATTTTAAATACAATTTGAATGGAAATGGGATTGTTATGGTCAGTTCGAACATTTTTTGAAAGAGATATATGCAGCCAATGAACTTACTGTAATTTTGAAACGATTTTAAAACAATGTGGCCCAAAATATTGATGTACATTGACAATTAACCAACCAGCATCGGGTCATTGACTGTCCTCGGCATACTCGACATTCACAACAAACGACCCCATCTCTCTCTCTCTCTCTCTCTCACTCTTCCAATCTCATCAAACTTCTCTCCTTTTTTCTCCTTCTTTTAACCTTCCCTTTTCTCTCTTCTAGGATGTACTTGTATGTTAATGATTATTGTTGTCTCGCCGAAATCTGACTCTCTTAATTTTCATTAATGTATTACATGTAATTAGGAATAATGATGTTTATTTAATCATGATCATTCCATTCCCTGCTTTCTCTCTCTCTCTCTTCCTTTGTCTCTTTGTATCTCCCCTTTTCTCCCATCCTCTCTCTCTCTCTCTACTCCATTCGCTTTATCACTCTCACTTTCATGAGCCATATACCTTCCCCTGCTCTTGTATAATCTTCTGCTAGTACATCCTTTCACGTAATGTACATAAACGAACGCAATATATTTCTGCTGTATTGTCATTATGTTACAGATTTGTTTACTATGTTTCGTAATACTATTGTACATGTATATAATTTACATCACTGTACCTTTGTAAATTGACCCTTTCAGCCTTGTGCTGCTGGTCGATCTTTATATATACCAGTAAATGAATTATAATAATAATAATAATAAATCTTGAACCTGGTGTCCCCCATTGCCTGCACACATTTCTGATCAGACACCATTCATAATGTGCTGTGCAACACCCATTCAAAACATACAATGGCCATAAGTTTTCTGTGATGGTTGGCACACTTCATAAACTTCATTTTAAAACTACTTCTCAAGAGCCACCCCTAAATATCTTCATACACCACAACATTCAGTGAAAAGTGTGTTTTTATATCAGAGCGAAATGTTACGATCAAAATTGGTTACCTAGGTCAATTTTGCCAATTTTCTCGGAGAAAGAGCACATTGTAGTCTTCGAAATGAATTGGATATATGCAGTAGTGTTGTTAAATGCCACAAATGGCGCTATAGCAATATTGGAGCCAACACGGAGAGACAGTGATGGGTTCAAGCTTGGTGGTCTCCAATTCCCTGTACCTACCCTACACAAATCCCAAATCAGCTTGTTCCCCGCTGCAAAACCAAATGTGATTCCCCCCCCCTCCCCTCCATGGTATAATTTGGTTCCCCACAGTGAAATATTTTATTATCAGCTTATTAAAGATAAAGATGAATACCTAATAAAGAAATAAATTGTATTACAGGTCCGCGATGTCTGTCCCACACATATAGACCTACACTGAGACCTTTCCATATACAGTTGGGTACTTCATTAGTAGCAGCGTAATCCGCGCTCGCCTTAAGAAGTTTATGACGGCAAGCACTCTAATACCTCATAATCCGCCCTTCTATTGTTCGAGTATATAACCATGACAACGAACTTTACCCTTGCTCACGTTCATTTTTCCTCTTACGTAACATAGATGTAGATAGCCCTATTGCATGCGCAATGTTTAGGAAATTTGTTTCCTGTTAACTTTCCTTTTCTTTGAATGGAACTTTATATGTGATTTAATTTTTTTTTTTTAAATTTTTGTTATGTTCTCTTGGATTAAAAATACAAACCATCTCTAATCCTTTACTGCTTTTTTTTTTTTTTTTTGGTAAGAGGGGGGGGGGGGGGGGGGGGCTTTTTTTTGTTTGGGGGGAGGCAAAAATTTGTTTTGCACAACAAATAATTATTATAAATCGTTATATTTATGGATATTTCAGCCGTCTCTGAACCGATTTTGATCAAACAAAGATGAAATTGTATGTTCTTTCAAATTTAGCACCCAGTTTTTAATTATCTTTCACAACAAAATCATGCAACAAAACTCACTATCCCTTTAATATTCTTTTGCCTATTGTCCGGAAAATCCCTTCGTTTTTGCACGTAGTGCTTGTTATTACTTGTTAGGCCCTTTTCTGTTGTCTTTTTCCTTTTAAAATTCTTAGGCGTCATCTCTGATATCCAATCTTGGTCACCTTTTTCTTTGTTTTCCGAAATCATTCATGCGTAATCGCACAGGCGCCAATTTTTCCCTTTCTGGTACGTTTTATCTCCATTATCCTAGATCCTAAAGACTTATAATAAATTCATCTAGATAGTCCAACAGAGGTTCTTTCATCTACGATGCAGAACTGACCTTAAAAATACCATCTTCATACTCGAAATTCAAATATGAAATCGAATCCGTCAAAATTCTCTAAAATTCTTTGAAACATTGACCCCTTCATATCTAAAATTGCCAAAAAGTTTGTTTACCAATTTGTTTACCCAATATGCTTGGTTCCCAATATCACGATTCGCGGCACGATTAAATTCGTTGTCTTAATCGTGGAGTAATCGTTGCGATCGTATCAGATATTATCAGATTTTGAGATCAGTCATGGCAATCGTAGGAAACTTCTGGACTGTTAACACAATTTCTACAATCAAGACGATTAATTGTCAATCGTGATTATCCAATTAGATCGTATTGGATCATAACAAAGCACGACATATCGGACCTAAACGTGCTGAAACAGACACCATGCCCTGTTGAGATGTGCTGCGATCTTCCACGATTTGTGACGCTCTGTCGGGTACCATACCGGGTACCAGGCTCACAACCTGATACGAATGACTCACGAGTAGATACAAGTTGGTACGTGCAGATGCGGGTCAATGCGAGTAAATACAAATAGTCACGCTTTTTCAAGGACATTCATGGCTGTTACGAGTTCCCGCGTCCATATATACCGGACAGGATTGAATGCGCCTCATTCAGTGATCAACACTCGAAGAGAGGACATCTTTAGTGTCAACTTGCTTTTGTTATATAGTAATTTTAGAGCCTTTTACAGATGCCAGCCAATGGTACAAAACGCAAGAAGGGACCCAGTCCACCAGCTACCGGAAGCAGTGGCGGATCCAGGTGGAGGGGGTCCGGGGGCCTGCCCCTCCCCCCCCCCCCCTGGCAAAAAAAGGGAAAAAAGGGGGAGAAGGGAAAACAAAGGAGGAAAAAAAAAGAAAAAAAAAAAGGAAAAAAAAAAGAAGGAAAACAAAAAGGTGTCCCCCCCCCCCCCCCCCTCCTAAGTCACTGAACGAAATATCTGACGACGTAACCTTTTCTAATTTCCGGGGCCTAAAAAAATTGCTCATCTGACCGTGATTAATGCCTTAAAACCCCTGAGCTTCCGGGGGCTCTGCCCCTGGACCCAACCAATGGCCCTAAGGCGGGCCCCTTGATGCCCATCTGACCGTTATCTATTGCCTAACACCCCTGAGCTTCCGGGGGCTCTGCCCCCTGGATTTCACCTTGGGGCCAAAGTCAAGCACCTGGATGCTCATTTGACGGTAATTTAATGCCTAAAACCCCTGAGCTCCTGGGGGCTCAGCTCCTGGACCCCACACAAATTAGTGACCTACCAATGCCACAAATAAGGTATAAAACTATGCTCATCTGACCGTAATTAAATGCATAAAACCCCTGGACCCCAACTAGGGCCCTTAGGCGGACGGATGGATCGTAATCTGACGGTAATTTAATGCTTAAAACCCCTGAGCTTCTGGGGTCTCGGCCCCCTGGACCTCACGCCAATTAGAGTCCGGCCAGTGTCACAAATAAGGTATAGAATATGCTCATCTGACGAAAATTTAATGTATAAAACCCCTAAGCTTCTCGGGGCTCCGCCCCCTGGACCCAACACCGATTTGTGTCCTGCCAGTGTCACCAATGAGGTATAAAATATGCTCATCTGACGAAAATGTAATGCATAAAACCCCTAAGCTTCTCGGGGCTCCGCCTCCTGGACCCAACACCAATTTGTGTCCTGCCAGTGTCACAAATAAGGTATCAAAATATGTTCATCTGACCGTAATTAAATGCCTAAAATCCATAAGTTTCCGGGGCTCTGCCCCCCGAACCCAACCAATGGCCAACCAAAGGATGCTTATCTGACCGTAATCTATTGCCGTACACCCCTGAGCATCCGGGGCCTCCGCTTCCTGGACCCCACGCCAATTCGTGACCTGCCAGTGTCACAAATGAGGTATAAAATATGCTCATCTGACGATAATTTAATGTATAAAACCCCTAAGCTTCTCGGGGCTCCGCCCCCTGGACCCAACACCAATTTGTGTCCTGCCAGTGTCACAAATAAGGTATCAAAATATGCTCATCTGACTGTAATTTATTGCCCAAAACCCCTGAGCTTTCGGGGGCTCAACCCCCTGGCCCCCACGCCCTCTCGTGACCTGCCAGTGTCACAAATGAGGTATAAAATATGCTCATCTGACGATAATTTAATGTATAAAACCCCTAAGCTTCTCGGGGCTCCGCCCCCTGGACCCAACACCAATTTGTGTCCTGCCAGTGTCACAAATAAGGTATCAAAATATGCTCATCTGACTGTAATTTATTGCCCAAAACCCCTGAGCTTTCGGGGGCTCAACCCCCTGGACCCCACGCCCTTTCGTGACCTGCCAGTGTCACAAAAAAAAGGTATAAAATATGCTTATCTGGCGACCGCACCTTGTGGTGCGGTGCTGTGCATCTGCTGTAGCTGAGTTGCGAGGTGCAGAAGGTTGATCCAAATCTAGCCAGTGTACATGGTCCATCCATGCTCTTTGTTGTTGTTGTTGTTGTTGTTGTTGAGATTAATGTCGTTTCCTTCCTGAAATGTTATTGTGGTTTTAAAGGGAGTCACTCGTCAGTTTCCATGTGCAGGAGGCCCTAATTCGCTGACACCAGACTTGGCGGTTAAGATCATTAACGTGTGTACATGTATTAGGTCTGCACACATCGAACCCGTAGGCAAATCGAGAAATACCCCCTCGTCTCTCGGAGATCTCCGGGTGTAGGATAAGTGAGATAATGACTTAACCAAATGGGGGAATGGGTGGAAAACGCAGTACGTTACATTGCTGTTCTAAAACTGAAGGCTAATTCCGGTGATTGACAGCACCTCTTTCGGGGTAAACCCCCGAACGGTATCGAATTCCCAATGAGAGCTAACTACTGAGTGTCGCTAAGCCTCATTGTCTGCTTCTTGTGCTGCAATGCCTGGATTCATCTGTCTCAGTAGGATGTGCTGAACCACTGCCGCCTAGAGTCCCGAGGAGACACCTGAATCTATTAGCTAGAACGCCAAAGGCATTTCCTTTTCCACTCTCCTTCCCCTTCAGAGACTGTAGTAAAACATGCTCTCCTCCCTGGCCATCACTTTTCAACCGTATGGCTTCATGAGGAAGTTCTTGAGTGCGTAGGCGTCATCCCCCAGGATGAAGAAGGGCATGGCTTGGTAGTCATCAGAGCTCGTAGTCAGAGGGCAGGGATGGGGAGTCCTAGTGCTTCCTTTTCCTGGCCGTTAAGCAGCTCAGAGTCGCCAAATATCTGAGCATCTGACATGTGTCATTTTTTCACCAAGATCGATCCACACAAACTTGTCATCTGCATCCACTAGAGCCAGGAGTGGTATCGAATAGAAGCCCTTGTAATTGCAGTAGAGGCTACCAGTTATGGTTGGCTTCTTGATAGCAATGTGTTTGCTATCCAGGGCTCCAAAGGCGTGGGGATGTTCCATCTCTGCTCAAACTGGTAGCTACGGCTGTGCAGGCTTCAGGGGTCACAGGTAGGCTAAATACCTTATCTTTGTACGCTTGCACAATTGTCTGGCACACTTCTGGAACCATATCTGAGATGCTCGACACTCCACACCCGAAGACATACGTAAGGGACCGATAGTTGTCTACAGTGGCAAGTAGCCTCAGTATAATTACCAGTTTCAGTCCGGGTGAGAGGGGTTGCCTGAAATAGGCGAGTTCCCTCTTGATTGCTGGGGCCACCCTCTGCCAAATTCATCAAAGAGCTGTGGTTTCTAGCCTCAATTGGGTGTCTAGGAGGCTGGAGAACTGGCCAAATCGTTGTCTTCTCTCCTCTGTAAGCCATGGTCAAACACAGAACTGCCTGACTGCAGCTCTCCTGGTCCGTTGTGGTTCTGGCTTCTGCTCGTCTTCTTCCTCTCTGGCGTTAATTTAAGGATACAGTAATAATGCAAATGTCACGTTTTTGTCATCATCCTTAACTCCTGTCATCATCAATGATTGTGAGTTGTAGTGTTCACGCTGTAGAAGTTTACGAAACAAAGAATTCCATGGTCAGTCGGCCTGTATTTATATATCCGTCAGGGTCCAATCGGAGCTCACATCGTGATTATTCTCGATCTTCATCGTGAAAGACATCGCAACCACAATCGTACCCTATCGGTTTGTGATGAACGTATCAGAAGGTACCCGAAAGTATCTGCACCATCTTTGCATCGCGGACTCCATGGGGATTCGGGACAATCCTATTGGAACGTATATGATCGTATCAGAACGGGAAATATGATCGTGACAGATCGTGTCATCCGAAATTGACCAATCGTGACCATATCGCATCCAAGGGCATCAAATCGTATCAGAACGTATCGACTTGCATCACCTCGTATCCTAACCTGCAATTTCAAAGAAGTTCCACATTCTGCTACGAATGGCTAAATGTTGCATTCGTAACGGATTGCACGACAGTGGGAACCTAGCATTAAACGTTTGAAGTACATTACAATGGTATTAAACTGTATTACACGCCATTGCATACTCTTGATGATCATGTTAATATGGACGGCCTTTTTGTGCCACGGTACGCGATATCACATTTTCCTCATGCACCAAATATCCGATTTGTTTTACACGCACTGCTTGTGAGCCCTATATAGGTCCCTTTCTCGATCCAGATTTCTTTCAAACTTCGTAGGCATAATCTACGGCATCCACTCGAGGTCTCCCTTACTCTTCGTTCTCTAAAATCTCTCATGCTTGACTGTCCATGCGCCATTTTCCTCCAGGCCGTTTTTGAAGCATTTCTTTCTGCCTACCTATCTACACTATTCTAGATGCTACATACTTTCCAGGGGTCTCGATCAGACAAACATAAACACTGTAAGCATGCGTGACCAAGAAAACGAGTATAAAAGTGGGTGTTCTTTTTGGAGATTGGACGCGTTCCGCGAGGTGCCGCGTTTAGGGGTTAAAAACGGCCATTTTCGAGGAAAAAGGTACTTTTTTCAAAATCCTACTTTACGCATTTAGGGGTATTTTTGTAAATCCCGATTCCGAATGGAAAGCTGGTCGGGGAAATGGGTTGTCTATAACTTTCGGTTACGTCAGCTTGATAATGTAAAAACACTATTAGAAGTGTACATGTTGATGTTATTGCTTCTTTATTGAAATAAATGTTTAAATTGTGAATCAGAAGCTCGATTTGATTTATTTTAATTTGTCAACAACTTACTTGGTAATCCCTTTCGCACTTAAACATGCTCTAGGGTTTACTCTTCTACAATAGGCTTACTTGTTAAGGAGTACAATTTCGTGAAATACCCGTTTAGGGCGTGAACTCGGGGAAAAAAAACACGCGAATTCCTCATTCACGATGTTTACGTTAGGTATTACTCTTTCTTGCTGTTGTTGTTGTTCTTCTTCTTTTTGTTTTTCTTCTTAGTAGAAGTAGTAGTAGTAGTAGTAGTAGTAGTGGTAGTAGTGGTGGAGGGGGACGAGGGGTGGGGGTGTCCGGAAACTTAACAAACAAAAAGCTTTCTCTTTTGCTTTCGAGTTTACCGATAGATATCTACCAAATAGCTCTAAGCATCATTTATATTTGTCCTTTATAATTTAGTCAAACATATTTAATTTTATAAGTCTTAGATAATTTTTGAAATATCGGGTTTATACTTCTTCAGATTGCTGTTTTAAATCAACCGTCTTGATACAAAACCTGTCCGGATCGACACACAACGTCCGGGTATAAATGTTACCAGGTAAGGTTGAGCTAACTTGCTCGATTATTTGCAAGGGTTACCTACTTCAGAAAAGAAAGAAAAGGCTTTAATAGTAACACTTTTTGATAATCTCTTTGATAAGCAATGTATTCCTGAATCCTATGTTAACTTTCTTTCTTTTTAACATGTCAAATTCGTCTTGTTATACAGATACTGCTCAGATATTTATTGGTGATAATAATATACCTGGTATCCTCTACGCTTCCCTGCCGGAACCACGAAATGATACAAACATCATGGACACCCCCTTCACCCTGATACGTCTCCAAGGAACTTTAGGAATAGATTCAATTGACTATGATCCCGGGAATGAAATGGTGTACTGGAATGACTTAGGGAACAATCAGATAAGTCGAATCCAACTTGACGGCATGAACCAAGAAGGCATTGTATCTACGGCAAGTAAGTGAATAGGCTTACTTTGCAAATGCAAATTTCCCTTCATTTTTCAATGAATTGTCATTATCTTTTTATCATTTATCATAGTAAGGTAATTCGCAATGTACTTTGCGGATACTTTGTGTCATTGTTAATTCGAAATTTATAGTTGGCGCATACACATCACATGCAGTACGATACAACGTGTTAAAAAGAAGTAAAAGTGCCTCCTGATAAACCGCAACGTTTTATTGGCAGTTTCATAGCTAGCTCATCACCATGAATGTTAAGATAAATTGCAAGTGCATAATCGATCCTGTCATAAAGTAGCGACGTAACATATTTGTATTATTAATATCAATTTTATCCTGATATATGTACGGATCTATTGTTTTAATTCATTTTCAGATCCTTATTCTATCGCCCTCGATCTGGTGAACGAGAAGATCTACTGGACGAATAGATACAGTCCTGACAGGGCTATCTCACGTGCCAATCTCAACGGTAGTTTGGAAGAAGAATTATATACTTATCCGAGCGGTTCAAATCTTCAAGTTGTTGAAATCTTGGTGGACCCCGTCAAGGGGTAAATATTAGTTAAGTTGAGACAGTAATGTTCATTGGTTGGGGATAATCTGGGCCCCATGATACAACAATTAGGAATCAATTGCAAAATGGAGGTGTCGTAGCATGTAGTGGTTAATTCACTTGACTATCAAACCGAGAGTTGAGGGATCGAATCCAATCCCGGCACTGGCGTCTTTTGGCAAGACATTAATCTGGTGAGGCTTCCCTGGATAAACAAAAGTATTATTTTTCATTATTATAAGATGGCAATGGCCAAACAAAATCATCGTTAAATGCACATATTGATCAAAAGGCTGACTATAAACCCATCGAAATCGTTGTTTCAAATGTGTAAGTGATTGCATTCCTTTGTGTTACGGGGCCCATAAGATGTGGATTGGCTTCTACCAACCTTTAAACATAGTAAAGCTTCCATCCACTCATGTTGACTCTCTCATGCCAATCCTTCACTGAATAGGACCTTTGGTTATCCACGTTCACATATCTACGTTTTGGTGATCTTGAGGCAGCAAACAGCAGGATTCGGCATGTTTGAAAAATCACTTGGCTTTAGAAAGTCAACATAAGAGGATGAAACCTTGGCTTCTATACAAATTGTAGTGTTGATAGGAACCTAAGTTACATGTTAGTGAAATTTTACATAATCTCCTTCTCGTTCACATTGCGAATTGCAGCCAATTTCTTCTAAATACCACTCTTAAGTGGTTGGATAAATCAACTGGTTCAAATAAAAGACAAGCTCACTGTAATCAACAGAATGTCCATTTATTTAGCATAGCTGCTTTATAAATAAATACTGCAATTTCGAGAGTATCATATTAGATACGCGGACTTTAGCTAATCTGCCACTGCAAGTCAAGAATCCAATCCTTCCTTGATCATCTTAACTCATAGGAGTAAGGGCGGCAAATGCAGATCGATGTCTTACCAAGGAATATTAGTACCGTTACAGGATTCAAACCAGGAATCAGTTTATCCACACTCAGCATAAATAGGGACTTTTAGATTCGCACGAAGACAATGGGGATTGCTACGATCGACGTCCTTTTAATGCACTGCCTTGAATGGACGTCACACGTTGCAGTACACGCAAATCTAAAAGTCCCTATTATCTACCAGACCGCAACACCTCTAATTTCAAAAATATGATTATTTCATCTTGAAAGGTATCTTCTCTGGTCAACATACTGGAACAGTGAAATTATCAAGGGAACACTAGACGGCGATAACCTTCAGATTGTGAAAAAAATCATGCTTGCTGCGATGGTCACTGAGGAATGTGCTGATGAAACCAGTAAGATACATACTTAATTACCGTTTTCTCATAATGCCCGTTGCACATGAGTCGTCTCTAAGGCCTTTTCGATTGTCACGTCGACATAGTGAAATGCGACATAATGAGGTCACTGTGATGATCTGCGCATGCGCCTTGTTGTCTCCCTGTCATGTCCGCTACGAAAATCGAGAACGTGTCCACCTCTGTTTTAACGATCGCCTCAATCTAGAACGCCGTTCTGTATATAAAGCATGTAATTAGCACGTACCGATATCTGTACCGGTTCGTGTATTGAGCACATTTAAAGGAGGGTGGAGAAGAAAAACATTACAATCAATTAAATTCAACAAATTTAGAATATTATGCCAGCTTAACACTTTATACACAAAATTCAATTCAATTAATGATTTGAAAACACCACTGACACTAAAAAACAATCATTTTTACAAGCCTCCACGAGCGACTCGAAGCGAGAATGAGAAGGCGATCATGTTTGGTCTAAGGAATGTGACGTAAGAGGGAAGACACGGTGCCATCATAATATTATGCAGCGATGGAGGTGCTACGTACACAAACTGCATTTGTTTGCCCTTTTATAAGAATACTTCCACCTGTGTCATGGAGTGCACTGCTTGTGCATAAATAGGGACTTTTAGAATGAGTGGACGAGAACACGACGAACGCCGACTGATCATGCGTGTCAACGTACTTTACTGCCCATGTTGACTACAATTAGAAATCTTTTAGATTGCACTCGACGATATACATGCATGCAGGAAGTAACATTATGAACATCACGGACAAAGAAAGAGGACAAAATATACAGTTCCTCATTCTACCCTCAACAAAAGAACATCCCTTCACTGCTATTATGTACAAATGTGTAGAACAGGTGAATATGCATGTGACATCTACACATTTTTACATAATAGCAGGGAAGGGATGTTCCTTTGTCTACCTAAGGAACTGTATATTTTATGCGCACGCGGCATACTAGTACCTTGAGCATGTAAAGGCGCTATATAAATATCAATATGTATGTATGTACTAGATTTAGGAAAATCAAGGTTGACGCATTCTCGATCGCCGACTGAGACGTCGTAACGCAGGCGCAGTGCCTTACAATGACGTCACACGTTGCAGTCAAAGCTGTCAACGTGCAAATCTAAAAGTCCCTATTGAATACTTTCATGAGCACGTATCCAGTATTCAGTCTCCGTGTATTTCACAATTTGGTCTGCAATGGTCATTATCTGCTCATGCTCAGACTGCAACTATGAACTGGCTTTTTACTATCGGGTCTTCCCTCTAATTACGTCACACAAGTCCCGGATTTAAAAACAGAGTTGCATGCACAGCGGACAAAACTTAGAGTTGCAAATCGGTCACTTCAAACGAAGATTTCTTGGCTTCCATACTTACTTTATTTCATTTATAAGACTTTTTTTTTTTATATACATGCACAATTTATCCAAATCTGACATTGTTTTTCTTCTTCAACCTCCTTGAAAGTTGGTTGTACCGCACAGTACCGTATCAAGGCAATAGTACCCCCTGGGCAATCACCCCCGAAAAATCACCCCCGGAAAACTACCCCCAAGGACAATCGACCACGGAAAATTACCCCCCGAGGACAATTACCCCCAAGGACAAATACCCTCCGGAAAATTACCCCCGGACAATTACCCCCTGGGGACAATTACCCCTGAGGACAATCACCCCCGAGGACAAATACCCCCGAGGACAACTACCACCGAGGACAATTACCCCCCGAGGACAACTACCCCCCCCCCCCCCCGACAATCATCCCCCAAGGAATTTGTAACATTGTGACGTATAATGCGAGCTTCTCTCCAAATTGCTATTTACAGAAAATTTCATAAACTTTCATTTCAGTCTTATCAAATTATTCAATTCGAGGTTGGGGTGGAGGTTGCCCAATCCCCCCGTTGTTTTGCCACCGAGTAAAGAACATGAATTATATTTCTCAAATTTCTTAGAAATTTAACAATACATTGAATTGAATTGAATTGAATTGAATTTCTTTATTGTCATGCACAAAATAAAGTGAGGGCATCAAAATCGTTTTACAGCTCACATTTGTATAAAATATAACAATACATTAACATATCAAATACAGTAACTACAAATAACATAAATAACATAACAATGTAATATAATTTAACGTGTGTACATAGCACTTGACGAGTGCCAGGGTCATGCAAAATAATAATCTGTGAAGACTTTGCGATTAGGGAGAAACCGTGACTAAGGGTTGGAATGATAGTGTGGTACGGTTTGTCACTGAAACAGCTCCCGTAGGATTTTTTTTGCCAAAGTTGATTTTTGTTGTTGCTGTTATGTCTTCAAAAGGGTCCAAATTGACCAAAAATTATGGCGTTCAAATTTTCAGAACCCTCCTTCATTTCCTGGGGGGTCCTAGATCGGGATCCAGTGGGGGTCAACCTAGCTGGGAAGGAAACCAATTTCAATGTGCACAGATGTAAAGATCGCATAGCTCCACATAAAAAAATGACCGTCTGGCATGTTCTAAGTGGTGGGTCTGGCCAGGGGGACGCCCCCACAAAAAAAGTATCCCTTTTGACGACAAAATAGTATTATGTCAATAATATTTTAAGGAAACCTTGAACCACCATGGGTTTGATAGGGAGTTAAATATGATAGGTAGTTAAATTATCTACATTTTGATACCAATTTCAAAGAATTTAAAATTAATTAACATCGCAAATTTAAGTAAGAAAAATGATTTTTGTGATTTTTTTCAAAAAATTTAATTTTATAAAAAAACATTATTTTCCATATATATATAAAATTTGGAGAATCGCTATTTTTTCATAACTTTTCAGGAATTTGCTTATGTACAACGAAAATATCCTGTGCGAGGGAGAGGTTTATATATCGTTTCAATAAAAAGTTATAGCAATCCAAAGTTATTGATTTGAATTCCATGCACAAAAACAACATTTTTGCCCACATGTGTAATAACTGTATGCATATACGTGCATTAGTGTATTAAGACCTGTTTGGTGTGTTTACATAGAGTTTTAGTGATAACTTTGAACTAAAACCTCTAATCACCATGTATTTGGTGTCAAAAGATGGATATTTAAAATACCTTCGTTCTGATATCAATTTCAATGAGTGATGTAGTGTGTGAAATATATAAATTTTGAGGCCAAAAGGTGCTTTATTGTAGATATTCCTCTGATTTTTGCCAGTATATCGGTATATTAACTGTACAAACGTGATTAGACATTTAGTAGTGCAGAAAGTTCAACAGTTTGGGATTGGGGGAGGGGGCAAACATTCCAGGGGGCTTACCTTTCAGGGGCAGTGGCGTAATGAGCAAAAACGTTTTATGGGGGCAGAAGAAAAATCTGCACCACCACCACTCTTACACGTTACATGCCGGTGTGACCGCGCCGTTTGTCCTACCAGTTTCGTTTGTCCGTCGGACATAATATGCGGGTTTTCTGCTCGCACGGATCGTCCGTGACTCGCACGGATCGTCCGACGGACGATCCGTGCGGTTTGCTATCCGCACATTCTGTCCCCCCATTGTTTTACGTGTATATTTGATAAAAGGAAGCAACTCGGCAAATCAATGTATTTAGACTCATTGTAAATCATGTGGTTTACATTTTTTTCTAGAAATTACATAATAATAACTCTACAATTTTTTTAAAGCAAATGGGCCAGTCCTTTTAAAAGTAGAAGTGAATATTTTCTTTAAAACCTTTATTCTATGAAGGCGTACTCGTGATATCGGCCCCACAACAGTTGTAATCGATTATTTGAAACAAACAATCGATTATACTTTTGTACGTGGCTTCGTAGTTCAACCAACTCACTACTAGTATATACTCGTGATTCAGGCCCCGCCCCGCCTCAAGTATTTGGGGGCTTTTCGAGGTTTTAATGAAGGAGTTAAATGGGAAATAAAAGTGATTAAAAATGGGGTTGAAAGCCCCCAAGCCCGCCGTTCCGCGGGACCTGACATGTAGGCCTCTAAATAGTTAATAAGCACATTTCTTGCCTGACTGTAAATTTTGATATTTGTCATTCTCCAACAAACGCATTAAAAGTATAATTTATTAAAAAAGTGAGGAAAAATCCCGGAAAATTAGGCCATTTCAGCAACATAT
The DNA here is from genome assembly GCA_035222895.1 of Strongylocentrotus droebachiensis. Lineage (NCBI taxonomy): Eukaryota > Metazoa > Echinodermata > Echinoidea > Camarodonta > Strongylocentrotidae > Strongylocentrotus > Strongylocentrotus droebachiensis. The sequence continues at coordinate 88,153 of JAVYIG010008357.1, forward strand.
GTAAATCACTGGTATCAAATTAGAACAAAAAATATCACTTTTAAAGTTTATTTGGGTGGGGGGGGGGGGGGGGGTAGTAACTGGCTGAATACTTACACCTATGGTGTCGAGGGGCTCTTTCTTTATTTTTTTGTTCGGTAATAAACAACGGACCCGCCCCCCTCTTTGAAACAAAAGAAAGGAAAGGAAAGAAAAAGAAAGGAAAGGAAAAAGTAAAGATAGAAGGGCTAAAAACACGAGAAAGAAGTGGATCCAATCAGGGCGCTCACTTATCCGTATCAGGGGGAAAATTACACGGGGGCTCGGGGTGAATTAGCCCCCGAAATGCCAAACTGAAGAGCCCCCGAAAGTCATAAAAGTAGCCCCGAAATTTTTAAAGTATTTTTTCCCCGATCCGTATATGGGACAAGGCCCTGGGGCAGCTAGCCATACTCCGATATTTGGGTCGTTTTCCGATCAGAACTAGCCCTAACTATCATTCCAGGATTTTGTTTCAGAACCTGAGACAAAGTTACCCAATCCCTTTAAGTTTCAAAAAGTAGACTTCATTGACCTGTACATAGGCTTCGGAACCGGGGGGGGGGGGGGCTTAGGGGCGCAGCCCCCCCCCCCCCCAACACAAAATATTGGGGGTTCAGATATCATTGAGCCCCCCAAAAAAAACAAAAAAAAGAAGTTTTGGCGGGGCTTATAGATATCATTGAGCCCCCCCCCCCCAAAAAAAAAAAAAAAAAAAAAAAAAAAAAAATTGATGGGGCTTAGATATCATTGAGTCCTTAGGGGTTAAGATACCATTGAGCCCCCAATATTTTAAGTGGGGCTCAGATATCATTGAGCCGCCCCCGATACTTATTGCAGGGCTCGGATATCATTACCCCCCCCCCCCCTCCTCCCCAATCATTATATTCTAGCATGAAACTTACCTATTAAACCCCCCAAATATTTTGGCGGGACTCTGATATCATTGAGCACCCCCCCCCCCATATTTTGGTGGGGCTCAGATATCTTTGAGCCCCCCCCCCCCATATGTTGGTGGGGCTCAGATATCATCAGCCCCCCCCCCCCCAATTGTTTTTGGTGGGGCTCCGATAACATCACGGAGCCCCCCGATATTTTTTTGGGGCTCGGATAACATCAAGGAGCCCCCGATATTTTTGAGGGGCTCGGATATCATTGAGCCCACCCCCCCCCCCAAAAAAAAAAAAAAAATATATATATATATATATATATATTTCGGCCGGGCTCGGTTATCATGAATTTATTTCCAGGTGCAAATTAAAGACAAAGGTGCCACATTTCAGTTTTTAAATATGTCCGATTATAGGCATGTGTGACAATAAAAGTTTTGTTTTTCAATTCAATTCAATTCAAGGTTTTATTTCGGAAAACATAAAGTACAATGATGCACATGCTGCAGCTAAAAAGCTGAAATGTATGTGTTTACAATGATCAAGGATACATATAAATAGGAAAGAATATCCATTCACAAAACATATCTACATTATCATACAATGAAACCATGACAGATAAAATACTGGTCTGGTTAAAAAGACAACTGTTCATATATACAAATATAAAAAAGTTGGGTTTGAAAAGAAAAACTTAAAACAATCAGCGATTATTAAGAAGATCAATAAAAATAAGGTATTGCACTTTGTTTAAAACGAGAGAATCTGCATTTATATTGACTATACTTGTTTTTCACGTTCCTGGGGTATTATTTTTTCCAAAGGTGTTAAAATGTGTGTTATTTTAACACCTAGTACTTTGTCTTACTTAATAAAAATAAACTGAATATCTTAAAATTCAACGATTTCTTCAAGTAGGCCTACTTTTATTAATTTCTTCAACTGCTTAAAATTAAGGCTACAAATGCTTTGTTACTGTAGAGCTGTAGTGTGAACAGGCTACTTAGTAATTCACATTTATAGATTGGTGCACATCATTATGCTTGATCATCCTCTCCTATCTGTTTGTTTTCATTCCTCTGTTAGTCACCCTTTATTTGCTACCTATGATATTTGAATATTTATTATTTCCTTTTATTATATAAATGAACATGTATGCAAAATAAACCCTGGAGGTTTAAAGTTGTAATGCCCAGGGCAGTTCAACACACGCAATCATGAAATAAGGGTGTCTTCATCGAAGTGTCTCTGTAAGTTTAGAACCACGCCCTGTGCCTACCCGCTCAGGCCACTCTACATTCAGGGGCGTCGCTAAAAAAGGGGGGGGGGATGGGTTGTGGGGTTGAAGTTGGTGGGATTTTTTATGTCGGTCGGCCAGCAATTTTTCCCCTTCGAACTGTGACTTTTTATCGGACAAAGAAACATTTTTGAAAATTCAGACAATGATTTAGAGTTGGAACAATGAATCGTCTTCTTTTTCTAATAATTTAATG
>JAVYIG010008358.1:0-60000 GCA_035222895.1 Strongylocentrotus droebachiensis
ACTGTGTTCAACTCCCGCTTTGACACTAGACATTTTTTTTTTTTTTTTTTAATTCGACTACATTGTATACTTAATATGAGTAGGCCTACATATTGCACCATTCAATTTCCAAGAGTCATTTCCAATAACATTCCAATAACATTATTCTAATGGGTGACTGGGTGTGTAGGAGTGTTTACTTTTCTAAAAAATTCATGCTTGACTAATATTTGCTTAACTATCAATCATGATGACAATTACTCTACACTTGTATACAGTATATGTACAATGTACAGGTACATGTCATGATATTTTAGTATTTTACTATTGTATTTGTAGGACTACGTGTACAGTACATGTACATGTACATTGTACCTGTGTTAGGTGTAAATATGACAATAATTTTTTTTTTAATGACGACACTTTGATCAATAGTGACTCACAGGTTACAATTTATGACACTGAACTTTGCATCTGCACATTTTATAGTTGGAGAGAGTATATTCGTTTTGAGTATTAAAGTGTCATCATTGTCATAGCATTTCATAAAATAATGTTGTTGGTAAGATTTTCGCTTTTGACAAATTATATTTGTTGAAGTTCCCAGAAGATGTGTATGTAATACTGTAGTTTGTTTTGTTTTGTTGTTGTTAAAATAAATAAATAAACAACCAAAAAGTGACCAACACAAGACAATAAAATAAGCTTGTAGATCAGTAATTAATTCAGAACACAATGTACCTGACAATAACATTCTACAAATACTTTTGCTGGAGTGCCCAAGCAGATTTCAAGACATCAAACAAAATTACAAAATTATATAAATGGTCATCATACATCTACCAGTATTTGAAATTGATGTAAATACAAATAATGGGTGAGTCCAAGATATTTGGTCATTTGGTCGTACAATACTACAATGTACGTTACCAAGTATCATTTAAATAATAACATTAAACATCAATGTACACTGTCCTTGTATAATAAAACTATATTTTCCTTGACAGTTTTCCAGTTCAAACTATAGCAGGGCTGTCAACTTTTAGACAATTCCAAGATATTTTGCTTTGTACGTTCTTAAATATCTTTGTTGTAGTCAGTAACATACAAAGCAAAGTATCTTGGAATTGCCAAAATACGAATAAGCCATCTAGTAACCACAGACATGCATGTAGAGTTACAGTTCATATGTAAAACATGCAGGTCTATATAAAACACCAACAACGACTGCCCTGTCTATGCCTTCTGCACATCCATCAACAACCCAAACTTCTCTTTGAAAACTGTAAGTATCTCAGAGATCAGTTTGGGGTATAAAATGACGACCTTTTGACTTGCAGTGAAATATTCTTGAACTAAGGATTCTCTCTGCGGTTCGAATGACACCCACACAAAACGAAAATGCATATTTCTTTTGTTGACGTCTCGCCCACAGATGGTTACGTTAATTGAGTAAACTAGATGAGTAAGGAGAAAGATTTGTGTTGTATTTAGATTTCAGAATGTATACATGTTCACCTGCCACTTCAGACTTGGACAAAAAATATCATGCTTGTAGTAAATTATACAAATGTTATGAGTTAACAATACTCATGAAAATCTCCATTGATAGAATTCCTCTTCCATGCTTATTTTTGTCGGGCAAGCATCACAGAAAGAACTTTTCAATTGTACCTAAGAATATAAAACTGCTCTATTTTCTGCTTTGGTAATGAATCACAATTTTTAAACATTAATCATACTTAGGTATTTTCCTGAAGAAGAAAAATTTGATGGGAAAGCTCCTTAGTTTAAAATGAAACTAAAATGTTTTGTGACCAGAAAATATTTGTTTTGACTAGAGCTGTATGCATGTGCATGTGCAAAGCTTATCACTGTTTCATATCATATCACAGTTATCTCCTCCCCCACTTAGAGTATGAAAAGTATGTTGTAACAATCCTCTCAGGTCCCATGGGCCTGTTCACATACAGCAAATTAAATTGTGGTCCAACCGAAAATGTTTGATTTGAATCTGTAGTTCTGTACAGTGTGCATTAAACCAAAAGCGTGTTTCATCACTCCTCTCCCACTTGAGTATGAGCGGTATGCTGTAACGATCCTCTAGTCTAGAGTCTCATGGACCCGTTCACATACAGCAAAGTAACTTGTGAAATGTGAACATGGTCCTATTTGACAAACACTGTATGGTATGCCAAAGATTGAAATCTACAAACAGTACATGTAGAGCAAAACCCTGCCCAACTATTTAAAAATAATGTTTCTGTGAAGCCCTCAATATCTGCCCCCAACAAAAATGTATTTATGCTTCAAACGAAAGGCTATGATACAAGTCATGTTTTTAGCTTGTCCGAAACTGAACTGAAAATTCAATGTGAATAGGGTTTTGTGCCATCAATCCTTTCCCATGTGAAGGTCATAATGATGTCAGGCAGACAGCATGAAATGTGATCCTTAATGCTCCCATAACATTCAACTTCAATCTAATATGACTGGTAGCAAGGTACAGTGTGGGTAGTACGCCCATACTTTGCTTTGGTCTACTGCATGTAAATTGGAAGTAGTACATGGTCAAATTCAATTTTTAATTGTGTATGTTCTATTATAGCTATTAATAGTTGCTGTAGATGTATAAACTTGAAAGTAGTGCTTAAACTGATGCTCCCAAAGTTCAGCTTGTACATGTACAGTATGTTACATGATATGACTTGTATGTATAGTATGGTTCAATGTAGTGCTGTAGTCAAACGTTTAACCGTCCGGTATCCGACCGCCCATGGCGGATTCCGTTTTCAATTGGACGGTTTCGTTTTCCCGATTTTTTTTTTTTTTTTTTTTTTTATATTTTTTTTTTTTTTTTTTTTTTTTAAAGTTTCGATTTATGCCCCTCTACCTGGCACTATGCCTGGCAATGTCTCCCAGCTCAGTAATCTGTGTGTTGACTCACCACTCCAAAACTAGAACAACACTCCAATTTGTCTGTCATCTTGGTTTGAAAGTAATCTTTGTAATAGATCTCATCATCTCAATATGTAGTTTATATTAATAATTCATCCAAATTTTACACAAGGTTCTGTCCTAGGTCCTCTACTGTTTTTAATTTACATTAATGATCTTACACATTCTTCTAAAAACAACATTGTTACTATTATTTGTGACAAGTTCACAAGCACAAATCGGCCCTTTTAAATGCACCTCGCAGTTAAATGAAAGTTGCCGACAGAGTCGGTAAAAAAATTATTAAAAAAAAAAAAAAAAAAAAACGTTTTTTTTATTTTTTTTATTTTTTTTATTTTTTTTATTTTATTTTATTTTTTTTTTTAAATCGTTTAACCGAAAACCGTCCGGTTTTGACTGGCGGTTAAACGGAATTGGAGATATCCGTGATGTTACAGCACTAGTTCAATGTTTGTGTACCCAGACATTTTTACAGCTTTAACACACTGTATGTTTCCAGTACACTGTAGCAGCAATTTATAATTGAATGTGAATGTCTATCAGGGGCGGATCTAATTATGCTCAAAAAACATATGCACACTTGAACATGTTCATTGTATGCATCGCCCTTGATAAAAAAAAATATATAATTTCCAGTTTTCTTTCAACTAATATGATTAATACAGTAGTCTTGATAATATATTACTCATTTCTAATATTCCCCTATAATCCTCAAGGATTACCAATTACTGATCAAAATAAATATAAATCAAAATTGTTTGGGAACTTTCGATAAATGAGATTATAACCTATACTTTAACAAATTAAACACTACATCATCAAAATATATTCATTATTGAATATCCACCAATACCTTGGAAATTAATGCAAAATGTACTTTATGAGTGAGATACCAGCAAAGCTCCCCAAAACATGTCAATAAAAATTATAAAAACCAAATTAAATGATATCTATGAATTTCTAATCTCAAAAGTGACTTTAATTTTAGATCGATCACTGGAGCATGTCTGGTTTAAATCAATTTAATTTAAATCAAGGACATCTATCAATAAAATGCATATTTCATGCACGGGTACCCTGTATGATTGGTGATCAGTGGATCTGTCAGCAGTCGCTAGTGTTACAGCTGATTAAACAATCACTGTCCAGACTTGTAAAAAATCACTTGCCGATTACAACTCAATTACTCTTCCCACATCTGGCTTGCAGTGAATTACCATCAAGGAAAAATGATTTGACAGTCAGATGTTTGGTTCAATGCACAGTTTATGGTAGTGTGGGGGACAAAATGATTATCCAGGAAGCACTCTTTCATTTTGAAAAAGGAAAAGATAATGATTACCCATTGGCCATTGGTATTCTGATGATTTTTCTGTCCTCTCTCCAGAATTGTTTTGATGTAGCTAATTGTATTTAGAGTTATTTGGGGGCTTTGGAGGGATAAATCAAGCTTAATTTAGGTGTCAGAATAAATGAGTAAAGTGAACCACATGCATTTTCACTCAAAAGGAAGAAAATGTCAACAGAATTTAAAATTTTATGAAAATTCTAGAGAAGATCATTTGTGGCATTAAACAAAAGTGACCTGTTTGATAACATGAATCTGCACTCACTTGACAAAGTAGATTTGGCCGTCAGCCGTTGAGCCTTCTTGCCATCCCGGTGGTAGATCTGTTAGAGGATAAAGGGAACAAATTATTTAGTTCAACTTTCAAATTTCAAGACGTGTCATGTAAAATATGAAAAAAAGGATCTCTCTTATTTAAATTTTGGTATCACATAAAAGTTTTGATGAGAAGCATTACTGAAGAGAAAAGGTGTTAGTATTTCATCCCTCTGTGACATTCAACATTACATGTAATCGTTCAAAATGTCAAATGTCTGTTCATGATTTTAATAATATTTGGTCATGCTCTTATTCATCTTTTTATAAATAATAAAGGAAAGCATTTTCCACACTATTTTCCTGTTAAACTGATAAAGGCATTAAAACTTTAGAGAGCACTGAGACAGTACAGAGACTATGTGAAGATTGTGTAGATATCATTTTGGATACAGACGTACTTACTTTATTGATCAATATCAATTTAAAATATTCACTGTTTACAGTCTAATATTACTTAACTTCACTATTATCAATGTAATGAGAAAATAGTCCTTTCTAATCATTCCTTTCTCATAACAAGAAATTCCTTGTTCATGATTGCTTTTATCACATGTACTGTACATACATGTACATGTACACTTGCCCAAGTAATGGAAACATACATTTGTACTTGTGATGTGCGCCTACATGTACATGTACATGTACATGTACTTGGTTGAAATTGACAATTAAAATTTCAAAACTTATTTTGAGAGAAATTAAGTCGCCTGATAGTGATTTGATCTGATTTGATAGGTATCATCAGAGCATTAAAAAGAGAAATCATAAGTTGTAATTTGAATCAAAATATTGTTCCGTTTATTTTTGTCAGGTGTTTTGTCACATGTTTTTGAAAGTCCTTGCAGATATTGCATTTACATGTACACTATGTCCAGGGTTGAATCTCTCTATTAAAGGGCGTGTTTATGCTTAACTTAAAACACGGTTGCGTCCTTTCTCACTTTTGTAGAATCACCGAAAAACGGCGATCACGATCACCGATCGTAAACTCACAAAAAGATGCATTTACAATTTGTAAACGCGTTTAAATGGGATCAACACACTGACCTCTAGTGGGTCTACGCATGGACCATGGTCTACATAGCATGCGCATTTCAAGGTTGCGAATCCAGCCGCAAGGCCAATTAAGGCCACACAGGGAGAATTGCCTGGAGGAGCCAGAGAAGTGAGCATAAACAGTACACCGTGGAACTGCGATTACGATGAGCGTTTACGATGAGCGTTACAAATCGCTCATTCTGCCTTCAAAATTTAAGCTTAAACGCACCCTAAGTCCTGCATTGAATATTGATACAATTTACGGATTAAGAAATCATGCACTCTTGCCAAAGGTCAGAAACCTGAATTCACACGGGAACAAAAATGCTATAAAACACCTATTGAAAACTTCAAAAGCCGCTTTACAAAGGGCATCTAATGCTACAAGTGGCATCTAATGCAACAAATATGTAGCTATTTAGCAGGAAATCACTTTCTTCAATAACTAACATCTTCTTCAAAGTTTCGAGTGACAAAGAAAGTCCTTCCTCTGTTGCCAATCAAAAGGATATAAAGCTGGATTTATCTTTTTTAGCCTGGGTGCTAAGATGTTATAAAGGAGTGTTGGTAGAGATTTCAGACTAGATTAGAGACTCTGAGAATGTTAATAGGATTATAGATCCGTACTGCATCTCAGTGCTTAAAACAGGCCCTATTCACATCGACTATGTTATCTTTAATACTCAGTCATCGTTACTACGAGTTCTGTATGGGCAGACGGGTTGAGGGTGAGGCAAATCAACAACATACTCTCCAGTTCTGTTCCTTTTAAATACAGTTATCACCATCTACAACTTTAATATGAACAGTTTATCACATTGAATAAATTACAAAAATTGCAGATTGAAACTTGGTGTACCGGTATACATGTACAAACCCCCCTTTTTCTGAAGGCTAAGGTGGTACTTGGTATTTGGTCCAAAACATGCCATTAAAATGTTTACCGTAAACTGGAGTGTATACAGGGATCTTGTCAAATGTTCAACAAGAGTAGAAGTAGAATTTGGGGGCCATTTGGAGGCCATAGATTGTACCAAATAGTCCCAATTGGTTCTGATAACGAGCCCATAATTCATCTCAGCACTGGCCTCCAATTATTTAAGGTGAAAAGGAATCTCATCCTTGAATTGTGTGAACACAATTCTCTTTACATGTAAATCGTATGTACATCGTATGTAACTGGGATCCTTTGTTGTACTTTCAACTCAAGCAATGAGTCAGATTCGCTGATGCATTCCCCATTCAAACTGGCCAGACTTATGGAGAATTGGAGATTACCAAAATTTAGCTACAATCTGCTTAAACAAGTATTAATTCTGTGAGAGAGAACTACAATGTAGAGAAAATAGTGTACCCAAATGGTGATAGAGATCCGCACCTTTAAAATAAAGTTTGGATGTCTTACTGTAAACACAATAGCCTGTAGGATCTGTGCATTTCATTGGGTCAAGAGATGTAACAATAGATAAATTACCACGTCTGCTGATGAAATCATTAGACAACGGATTGGAACCTTCAATTTCTTGATAGAAATGCATCGCTATATAAATCAGGGCTCAATGTTGAAGGGATTGCTTATCTTTGCCTCAGATTCTAAACAAAATCCTGGATTTAGCTCATGCTGCAATCATAATTATAAACTTTTTAATAGGTCAGTCAGCAATCCCATGACCTTTACAAGCTGAGGAGTGCCTGTCCGATTATCAAGATATTTATGATTGGAAATCAAATTTTCATTTTTCGTTTAACAATTTTTATGACGCTAGTACAGTCAATTGGGGAAAATGAGTACCGGTTTGGAAAAACCGGTCACTCAAAGACTTCTACTTTTTAGAGGCACTTCATGATCATTTGCATATGCATCTCAGATTTGTAAAACTGGAAACATTGTGAAACGATGCCTTTAACATGGGTCCAGTGACTCCAGTCCAGTGTACAAGATGGGCCCGCAATATTTATTCAACAGGGGCCAGGTGCACACAACCCATACAAATTTTAATACGAACCCTCTGTGGAAAAAAAAAGGTAATGTGGATCGAGCCCAATTGTACGTGTACAAGGAAGCTAAAATAGCAGATTATTCTAAGATTAATCAGAGCTTCACCCAAAGCCCCAATGCACAATGCATTGTTGCATAAAATGTAAGTAGCACAAGAATTTATGTGAACTCACCATCTAATGTAATGTAGGCCTAATACCTTAACACAGCTTTTAATAAGTAATAACTTTATAAGCTTGCTTTATAACGTTTTAATGTACAATTCATTGATGGGCAGGTCCAAGCTATTGTCCCCTCTGGGGGTCAAATTTCATCTTTATATATATTTAACAAACTATACCTCATTTTAAAGCTGAAACTATGAATTTTATGAATCTGATAAAAAAAATAAAAAATTATCAAAATACGAAAAGTGCCAAGGTCACGAACTTCGATTTTTATTAATTAGCGTGACGTACAGGACATTACAATTTTAATTTTGTATCTCGTTTGAATTATTTGTTTAAAATTAAATATCTCAGGAATTGTAGACCATCATGCTAGAAAATAGGAACAAAATATAAAAACTTTCAAAATTAATTAATTATGCAAATGAGGTAGGTTCCAAAGTGTGATGTCCCGTACGTCACAATTTGATCATAATTTGTTTAATTTTAATTATGAAAATAATTTTTTTTTTAAAAGATATTCTAGGAAGTTCTAATTTAGATGAATACCTAACAAAAAATAGGTTTAACAAAAATTACAAAAATTCTGTGTTGATTACATAATCAAATTAAGAAATGTGACGTACGGGACAAGTGTGTGACGTACGGGACAACCCCATATAAAACCAATGCAAGATGTGAAAAAAGAAATGACCAAAAAGAGAATTTATACTGTGTTAGGAAACTTGTTGTATACAGGGATATATGAACATTCTAACTGGGTCCCTTCTAGGAATTTACTTGTTTGTACTGAATTCGATGTAATTAGTCTTCAAGCCAGACCCCTGGTATTTATTATCAACTTTGGTATTTTGCCAGTTGATGTCCCCAACATTGGCAGGATGCTAAATAATGTAAATCATAATAGTGTACTAGTTCCTGGAATGAGTCTTATGAAATTATATGGTAGTAGATGCACCAGAAGCTGGCTTTTACAACTCATAGATGCTGCAGGTAATAATCTTAGCACATGTACATGTATGCTATCAAGCTCTCCATGTGAGGTTTTTTTGATATTCTCTTTAAATGTCATATATGGTAAAGGATTACAGCATACACTGTACATGTTATGGAGCCAGCTTGGGAATTTTGATCTCCTAAAAACGAAATCATAACTTTTAAGAAAGGATAGCCTTTTTGAGTATTTCACACTCTCACCCACTTAAGATTTTTATCACTTTTACACTCATTCATTTTTGTTGATTTTGCTTTAATCTTTTGAATTGTGGAAAAGGTCACACAAACCTTTAGGGTTTTAATTTCTTATATCTGGTGGTGTTAATATTTTAATCAATACAAAATACATTCAGGATTTATATTTTTGTATCCATCTTCCACAAACATGTACATGTAGGCTACATTAATGTACCGTACATCAAAATTCTTGAATATATGACAGCAACATATACATGTACATGTTCTAATCTGTGATAAAAGGATATAAAAAAGACAATATGTTCAGCATTATCTTTGAATTCCTTCAAAATTCTATGATATTACTATCAAGTAATTCAAACAAGCTATGAAGAAAAGACTTCATATTTTTAATGTATCTTTGTTCACAAACACTTAGAGCATAAGAAATGTTCTTTGACAAAATATGATGTGCCGAGTGTGCCCCTGTGTTTCAAACAAGTTTAAATAAAACAATTCAAGTTCCAGTTCATCTTCTTCATTAATTATTATTTAAAAACATTTTGCAATGTTGAATAGAATGGATAAAATAAATGAGAAAAGAAGCATGACTGCACATGATAGATGGGTAAATGGAATACAAATGGTAATATAGTGTGTATGAATATTACTTCAATTTGTTTTCTTTGTTAAAGTAATATTTGTATTGATTTACCCCATAAATTAACACAGAGGATATTAAGTGATGGTCAGAGGATCTTATTGGGTTCTAAAACACTCTAATTGTCACTGATTTAAGTTAAAATTGTTCACATTTAACAAATTTTGATGAAAATTCTTCATTTCAATGCATTTTCCAATAGGGAAAAGTTGTCCCGTACGTCACGTGTCCCGTACGTCACATACACACATTTATGTTTTGGTATATTACATAACAACGAAAGGTCAGAAAAATATGGTAATAGTTGTGATTAATGCCCGATTCCATAATGAATTAAGATATCATTACCATAAATCTCATAACTTAATAAATTCAGAGAACTTTTATGATGAACTTATTTTTGAAAAAGTCAGAAATTCTCTGGTCCCGTACGTCACGCAGCACATTAATTACATTAAAAATTAATTTATGAATTGGTCAGAACTAAAACTTTCCACAAATGAACTAGCCCATAATAGCCACAGACTCATACCAAAAGATAGCCATATAAATAATGTCATCCATTGTTATTTCTTGTTTAAAGTCTCTGAATGTCCCGTACGTCACAAAGCAAATAGCTTGGACCTGCCCTGATACATCAATACCATCAGAACAGCAAATGTGATCTCGATCACCATTTCTGCTATCGTACATTGTGAACTACATTGTACATGTACACTGAACAATACAAGCAGAACAAGAACATGTGAACACACTATCTTATCATTACAAAGAGATGAATGACCATCAATAACCACTATCTCACTATACATGTAAGTACGATAAGGAACTTAAGCTACCGTAAAAACAATTTATTAATACTTTAATACAAGAAAACATGAACTCACCATCTCTGCTCTCGTATCCTGACGCCACCGCTTCTCCTGAAACTGGATGAACCCACGTCGTTATCCCTTTATCATGTCCTGTGTCATCACTACAAAGAAAATTAACAAAATAAAATCATTTTTTTACATCATGAAGGGGATCTTGTTCTTCAGATGTTCATTGTATTTTTGTATGAAATATAGCGGTACAATAGGGTGACCAAAGTTCGCAGAGATTTAGAAAATATTAGAAAATGTGATACTGTATTTGATATATACTGTACAATGTATGATTTCTCATATCCCACTCAAATTCATTTATTTCAATTATTACCAAATGAACGGCAAAGTTTTTTACTACAAATTAGTTCAACTAGAAAATTTATCGTCAAGGGATTCCAGAGATATCGCGATCTAAAAATTTGATGTAGGATCGGCAACGCGCTGCAACTAAAAATCATAAAAACAACGAGACCTTACTTCACGCACAGGATTTACAGCCGATTTTAAGGCTGTGCACAACAGTGTAATGAGGTACCCGAGTACACTCCCAGGCTTACAAGCGAATACTCGAATATTCGTACGCCAGGTTTTTTTATAATTTTTTATAATTTTTTGATTTTTTTTGTTGTTGCCACCACCATACCACTGGAGCAGTATCCCAGGTCTGTCGCCGAAAACGCATGCAATTTTACTTTGAGTTGCAGTTGAAGGCGCCGATTTAAGGCCATGTAAAATTGATTTCATGTTGATCGTCCCCGCCCGCTTCCTTTTTGGGGGCCGCCTCCTATTTTTTGTTATTTGTTTTTTGTTTTTTTTTGATTTTTTTTTGAATTTTTTTTTTTTTGAAAGAAAAAAAACATGAAAACACTGCTAAAATGGCTCTATTTCTGATTTAAAAAAAAAAAAAAAATTGTCGGCGGCCATCTTGAAAAAAAATAGCCTCGACTGTCAGGGAAAATGTACCGAGCGGCCATTTTGAGCGGCCATTTTGAAATATCAAATATCAAATAACATGGTACACCCTCCTCCTCTTTTTCAAAAAATCCGGACGATCAACATGTAATCAATTTTACATGGCCTAATAATAATAATAACAGTAAACAATGCTGTTTTAAAAACCAAAGATGGCAGAATAATCCATTTTCCTCCGAGTCCAAACAGAACTCCAGACATTAGGTCCCAGTTTCTGAGTGGTGAGTTTGACAATGCTTGAGTTGGGAAACATTTTTACCGACGGTACCATGCCAGCGGCCGCCGCTCTCCCTGGCACGGGTAAGCGTCGGCCTGGACAGTGCCAGGTGACCGGGATTTTTTTTTTTTTGCGGCCGAATATTCGAGTACGAGAAATCGTACTCGAGTAGTTGTCAACAGTGCGGGTACTCGAGCATTCGACTCCTCGTCGCAGCCCTAGCCGATTTATTAAAAAATGTGACATCATACAATCAGCTGGTACCACTATTAACTAACATTTTTGAGGATATCTGCTCTCAAAATGAAGATTTCCAGACCCTTATCGTTAAGTTAGTAATTTTTTGAAACGGAAGCAAATTGACTGCAAAATTTGCTGAACTTTTGTCAATATTTTCACACCTAATTCCAGAGAAAATTCTGTCCATGAGTAATTTTATGTTCCTCTTTACTTTGGTGATATCAGATCTTCAAAATATTACCAATTTGTTGAGGTAACAAACTTATTTTTATCATTTTACTGGTATAATTTTTAGTGTTTAATATTTGGAGCATTTCTATTTTTAGGATGTTCTGGATCAGTAGGAGCGCTGGTCCGAGAATGAGGATCGTCCTCATAAACAAGGATATCCTCGTAAATGCGGACAAATTGCATCCTGAAAAATAAGGATTATCCGCATTTACCCGAAAGTTTAGCTCCGTAGGTTTCCGAACCGCGCGCTGATGATGCCAAAAACCGATTCCGCTTAATGAAATAACCCCTGTTCACCGTCTACTTTTATGGGTTGCCCGTGTTCTCTAGGATTAATTGCTCATAACGTGAAAGTCTCTGTACATGTAGGCCTTGTAGTAGTACAAAGTCAATGCAAAATGCATCAAGAAAATCATTGCAGAATGATGGAATCTGTTTTTCGCATCACCAACGCGCGGATCAGAAATAAGAAACGTCTGCTAAAATGCGGACAATCCTTATGACCTTATTTTAGCAGACTCATCTGTCCGTGTTTACGAAGACGATCCTCGTTTATGCAGACGATCCTTATTCTCTGACCAGCGTCTCTACTGTAAGTCTGTAACTGTGGATTGACTGGAAGTTTTAAAATTAAATGATATGGGTCGCGTTGGGCATGTTGGGTAGAAGTTGTAAATAGACTTCTAGACCTAACCCCTTTTTAAAACTAATTTTAGGTTTCTCACACAAAACTAATTAACAATATTTCAGACAAGCACCACTTAAAGTTAAACATTTATGACGTTAAACTGCAAACGAACAAACACCAAAGTAATGGCTAATGCAACAGCACTGCCCATTTCGGCAGTATGTTTTGGGCTCCAATAATCATAGTTTACATGCAATGCTGAGTGATGGCAATATTATTCATTTGAAAAAGATTACGATAAATTGAGCCAACTTACTTTATAAAGAAAACTCGTCCATCAGAAGTGACAGCATATTTCCATGGAGCGGGTAACTCCTCAGTCCTTAATCTTTCCGCCATGATATTCTCATAACATAAAATATTTCAAAATCATAAAACAATCCGATCGAATTACTCATCATAGAAGAGGACCTTCCCACTCTAGACTTTGACTTTGTACACAAACTCCAACATCTTCCGCGAGTCGAGTATTTAGGTTGAAATAACCGATCAAAATTATTGAGGAAGATTGAGCTCAACCCTTTCTGTGTACGGGTACGCGATATGACAATAAAATAACTTCTAAGTTCAGTTTCATTTCCAGGACAGGTGTTTTTGTTTGTCTCCCTCTTGTGCTAAAAGATAGAAAAGAGCAAAATATCACTAAGTTACCACGCAAGTTACACGCTTTTACTTTTTTTGTCCAAGTTCAAGTTCAACTTTATTTGTCTTTCTTCCACCATGAATATAATACAATTTAACAAATGTATAACATGTGACAGAGTACATAAAAGGAACAAGTTCATATAATGCATTTTAGTGAAATAAAATCTTGTAAAAGTCAGATTCCTCAAATATGATAGCAAAAAAATAACTAACATTTTTAAATAACAGCCTGGTTATATAATAAAGAAGAAAATTAATACAAGATATTTTCTTCAAAAGCCCTTGAGTAAAATTTGAACAAATAACTATAAACATGGTTTAACTGAATCCACACAAAACAGGTGAGGAAAAAAGCTATGTACAAAAGGAGGCGATAATTAAGAGTGATAAAAACATGGGATATAGATATATGGAAAGAGGGGTGGGAGAGTGATCGAGGGAAAGAGAGAGAGCGCGAGAGAGAAAGAAAGAGAGAGAGAGAGAAAGAGAGAGAGAGAAAGAGAGAAAGAGAGAGAGAGAGAGAGAGCGAGAGAGGGAGAAAGAAAAAAAAAGACATATTTTCACTGGAAGTATGTCCTTCCTCTCTCTCGTCTGAAGGTTTCAGAAAAAAGAAGAAAAAAAAAGGGATACAATTTTAAAAAGCTTGCTACAGGCGAGAAAGGGAAAGAAAAAAAAAAGGGTATACCGGTAAGTTGGCAGTTGCTATACTTAGTAAATTGACATAGGTATGGATCATGTTGAAATATAAATCATGGCAGCATCACAATTTGGAGCATAGTTTAAGAATTACCTAATGATAAGTTTAAGAAGGAAAGTGAAAAGGAATTTCCTTTTGTGTTTATTTTCATTCATATTTCCATGAAGGCTACTTTAAAACTTGATATTTCATCCTTTGCTAATTATACTGATACAAAGTTGTCCTTATTAAGAAATATTAGTCAACTGCTAAATTAATTTTAATTTTATTTTTACTGAGGCCAAATTTGTCCTTTATTTTAATCACAATGTCTTCAACTTTATTTTCTTATGAAGCCAATTATTAGAAATATTCCATTCTCCTAGCAAAAAAAGAAAATATCAATATATTTAATAGACTACAATTCTAATTGAACACTCTACTCTTTTTTATTTCAACTTTAGACCCCAAGATGTAAGTAGAATATAGGTATTGAACAGGAACTTGATATTGATACTATCAGGATGTTTGATAAACACTCCAGCCAGTAAGAGGACCCCCCTCTCTCTCTCTTCATTCTCGATTTTTCTTCTTGCAGCATTATCTTCATAATCACCATCATCATCACAACCATCATCATCATCATCACCAACACTGACATCACCACAACCATCATCATCATTATTATCATCACCACCATCATCATCAACACTGACATAATCATCACCACAACCATCATCATCATTATTATCATCACCACCATCATCATCAATTATCATCGATTTTCACTTTTCATCATGTGTCACCATCATCATCACCATCATAAATATTCATCATCATCATCATCACCATCACCCTCATAAATATTCATCATCATCATCATCACCATCATAAATATTCATCATCATCATCATCACCATCACCATCATAAATATTCATCATCATCATCATCACCATCACCATCATAAATATTCATCATCATCATCATCACCATTACCATCATAAATATTCATCATCATCATCATCATCATCATCATCACCATCACCATCATAAACCATCACCATCACCATCATCATCATCACCATCACGATCATCATCATCATCATCATCACCATCACGGTCATCCCAATCTTCATCATCACCATCACCATCATCATTCTGATCATAGTCATCATCAATTATCATCATCTTATTCTTCTTCATTAAACAAAAACTAAAATAGAATTAAAGTCTGATATATACAGTTGCTTTTTAATTGTTATTATCTACAATCATTTACAGGTGATTTACATTATATACAGAGTACATGATAATTTTTTTTTTACAAATTCATATCAAAATTGATGGCTTTTAAACTGAACTTATTGTAAATTTTGAAGTAAAGTCTTGTGTGATCAATGATTTGCTTAAACAAGTACATTTTATGAATCCAAGCTACTTGGCCTTGGCACTATGGATAACTCTGACTCAGCAGAAAACCAAGAGCAAGTTAGCACAGAGAGATGAATTCTGATTTTTTTTTATGAATCCAAGCTACTTGGCCTTGGCACTATGGATAACTCTGACTCAACAGAAAACCAAGAGCAAGTTAGCACAGAGAGATGAATTCTGATTTTTTGCACCAAGTTCTTCTTTTACAACAGCCATATCAATTTTTTTTTTTAATAGGAATGATTAAAGGAGTTATCAAAAAGGTTATTAAAAAGAAAATTTCAATAAGTAAGATTGGCCAAAACATGAAATGTATGGCTTATTTAGAAGTCTTGTAGGTGACTTAACCTTTGAAATATACTCATCAACTGATGCAATAAATTGCCCCTGGTATAAATGTTTGCATGCATGTACCTCTATAAAAATGGATAAATAAAAACAAATAACAGACAAATCATAATTTTATTGAGAATAAAAATAACATGCTTTGGTATAAAGGTAATACAGAAAAAACTCTATCATTTAACCCTTTATCAGTGTCAGTTGACCAATGGAACACATACTGGACTGCCACATTCACGTTTTGTCACAAATACAGAGTGTTTGTATAATAAAAAATCCAAACAATGAGGCATCCTGGGAGTAAATTGAAACACCAAGGGTAGAGCTTCAGCTAACAACTAAATTATTCATACCCTTACCGAGTTTTGTAAATTTTGAAGTATGTGAAAAATGAATTTGTCCCAATTCATGTTTCTTGAAAATGTGACTTAATAAAGTTTACCACGGTACATCTAAAAGTATTCAACAAAGGCCCTACATCAACTAGTCCACCTTTTATTCTTAAGTTACGAAATACAAAAAAAAAATCAAATTTACAACGGGTATGAATAATTTAGTTGTTAACTGTATAAACTGGCCAGGCCTGGGATCTGGATTGGGGCCTGAACGAGGGGCTTGATTGAGATATGGAGGAGAATGTGGGCCAGGAACTGGACCAATATCTGGACTAGGATGCCATCATGACAGGTCTAGCCTTCTCTGCGTTTTTAGCTCCGGTGCTGGCAAACCCTGTGCCTCCCTGCAGATGAACGAAAAAAATAAAAAAAGTAATTATTAAACAAATATTTAAACAAATTTTGAATATGAGCTGGAAAATAAGAAGAAATATAAGTAGAGTGATTAAAAGTTATCTTGAGTTTTCCTGTCATGCAATTCCACTGCATGAAAACTGAATACATAACAACCTGGATCCGCGTCAGTTCGGCAACATAAGGGGAAGTTCAACCACTCACTACTTGGTGAGCCTCATGGATACCATCCTCCGTGGCATGGACAAGCCTAGGAAATGTGCTACACTCTGCACGATAGATTTTTCAAAGGCCTTTGACCGCGTCAATCATAATGTTGTGATACACAAACTCATCAAGTATGGTGTTGATGAAGCAATCTTATCAACTGTAATTAGCTTCTTGAGTGATCGAACCCAGTCAGTCAGAATCGGTCCCTGCATCTCCGAAGAATTATCGCTGACCTGCGGAGTGCCTCAAGGGACCAAGCTGGGTCCTTTGATATTTCTAACGCTGGTAAACGACGCTCTGATGGATTTCGATCAACGGTGGAAATATGTGGACGATTTGAGCATTCTTGAGGTCCGCTCCACTTCTGGCGTCTCGACGTTAGCGGATCATCTCGACAAGCTGACATGTTGGAGTAAGGAAAATGACATGAAATTCAACGTTCAGAAAAGTAAAACCATGTCAATTGACTTCTCCAAAAACAGAGCAAATCCTCCGAGCTTACATCTGAATAATCAACCGATGGAGGACACGAATTGCCTGAAGCTGCTTGGCGTTCTTATACAGGCGAATCTCAAATGGGATATCCATATCTCCGACGTGGTCTCACGAGCTGGAAGGAGAATATTCATCATCTGTCGTCTGCGGAAAGGGTCAGTCCCGATGCACGACCTAGTGAATATATATTCCACATACATTCGTCCATTATTAGAATATGCATGTCCATTGTGGTCTACAAGCATAACAACAAATCAAATATATGATATTGAGAGGATCCAAAAGCGTATATGTCGCATCATCCTGAGGGATCAGTACATCTCCTATGAACACGCTTTGGAAACACTCGGCATCAATCGCATGTCCGAGCGACACGAGCAGTTGCTGCTCTCCTTTGCCAAAAGCCTGTTGGCTTCTTCCAGGCATCGAGACTTCCTTCCGCCCCTACGCAGCGAAATATCCTCCCGGCGTCTACGTTACTCGCACCACTTGGATACCCCCATGTGTAGGACTGCTCGGTACCACTCGTCAACAATGCCCTCTGCAATAAGAGTGCTTAACGCGAATCTATAAATCGTTTCATTATTTTATTAATTCATTAGTGTATGCCCTTGCTAAATATTAAAGTTGTGCTTTTATCTCTAATATAATGTGCAATATCTTATACAAAATTATGTAATATTGTTATTCAAATATCATTTTTTTTTCTTGTTTGAATGATGTCATTACAATTAACAATAGCAATTGTTAAATACACTCTGAACTATATTTCTTAGACATATAACTTTCTTATCCACATGCATATTAATAGATATTTGGTTTTAAACAAACCGGTATAATAATACGTTTGCAATATACACTTTTATCCAATTTACTCTCAGACTGCCTAAAACTGTAAGCATATTTTAATCCGTTGTTTCATTAGGTCATTAGTGTTCCCTTTTTATATATATATGTTTTAATACAAATTCATGCCCTTGCCAATTATTTGACTTGGGTACTTTTCTCCAATGTAATGTGCAATATCTAATTTGAAATTACACTATATTGTTATTTAAATACTCATCTTAATTTCATTTGAACAACTTTCTCGATCTAGATGAATGCTGTCATTATATTTATATTAAAGGGGAAAACGGAATGGAGACTGTCATTTTGATTTTTACGGTTTAATTTCATGTCATCCAATAGGTCTTTTTTTTATGTTTAATTTCAATTTTTGTAATAGAAATGTTTGTTTAGCAATTTTTAAATACTTTCTCAACTCTTTCGCTCAAACAACTTCCTTTTTTCTTCTCCATTCTCTCCTTCCCACCGTCTTGGTCTTTCAACATGAAAGTATATTATTACATTACACGTATAACTTTGTTTTGCAATTTCGATTTCATCTTACAATGACTTACAATATGTATTTTAGTTTTGTATATGTTTACATCTCTCTATATTTTTAGTTTGTTTGTAAATTGAACATTTTCAGCCTGCGAGCTGCTTGTTTGATGTGATTTCTCAATAAACCAAACCGATTCAATTCAATTAAAAAAAAGGGATATATATATAGATGACAAGGGGAAAATCACCCCCCCCCCCCCCCCCCCGCCCTCGACCTTCTTGTATATATACTCTATACCGTATTTGCCGGCAATAAGGCCGCAGCGCCGTATAGACCGCACCCCCGATTTTGACATTTTAACAATTAAAATTAAAAAAAAGAAGAAGAAAACAAAAACAAACAAAAAAGTTGATATGACTAAAGTCACCCCCTTAAACCGCTCAGCCATCACGCACTGATACCATGCATTTCAGTTTTCTGTGATGTAATCATTGAAATGGAGTGAAAATGGCGAAATCGCGTGCTGGATGCTTCGCGGAACCTCCGTTAAACAGGCCCTTCTTTTACTTTTGCAATGCATTGGCACGAACTTAGATCAAAATCTATCGGCAGATGTTGTTTTTGGAAGTTTATTTTTGTCTTCATGTCAACAATGCAAGATCAAATTGTCGGTAAGATGTGTGGAAATGTATAGTTTTTTGTAGCGTTCGTAGATCTAGTCCCATATGTACAAATTCGTGCTGGTTTTGACTTTTTTTTTCTATTTCGCTGTAAAGGCCGCACCCCAACTTTTTGATATTTTATCTTCCAAAAAAACTGCGGCCTTTACGCCGGCAAATACAGTATCCATCCCCCCCAAAAAACAAAAACAAAAAACAAAAAAAACACCAAAAAATAAATAAAAAATGAGGGTATATTTGTGTCAAGGAAATAATCAAGGAATGAAGGGGGGGGAGGGGGAGGGGGTAGCTAATCATCACAGCCAAGAATATCTGCATTTCTATTTCATCCATATTCAAACAAATTGATGAAAATGTCTTGACAGCCAGAAGGGCAGTAACTCTTTGAAATATTCAGTTAAGGCCTTTCTGGCTCTTCACAGATGTCAATACATTGTACAGGCATTTGAAAGACCCATAGCTACTTGAGAGGTATAGTCACATCACTGGAAGTTGCTTCTGATTGGTTGGTCATTACATAGAGCCAACGTAGTTCCCCCCCTATAGAGGCTGTGCATGGGAAGGAACTATCCAGAGCTCCATGATTTAATCTATGACCGCGTGTCACATCTATGGGTGCATTTATCATCTTTTGCCACTCAGAAACAGCGTTTCTATACATACATATCAAGCCCCACTATATGAGCATGATTTGCGGGATGTCCCGTTTATCAACTTGTCACGATTCGAAATAAAGGCCTTGTCTCTGCCCGGGAAGCAGAGAGTTGCTCGGAGCTTGCGTTTATCATCTCTCAGAAACCTGATTCTGGCTCATTCTCACATTCAAAATGCACTTTTTTCGGCGTTTCAATATACCCATATCTAAAGACGCTTGAAAACAGGCTTGCGTATATCATCATGCAAATTTTCCTGAAACACGTTTGAAAACGCTGATTAACGCTGATTCTAGGCCAGAAAAGGAATGATAAACGCACCCTTAATCTCTTTATAATATTTAAAATAGTGCAAAATTATTTACTTTACTTGTATCAAAGAGAACTGTTGCTGAGCTAACGCCATGAGCGTCCCTGGACGGTGTGTGCGCTCTATAAGTTTACACTATTATTTTTAATAAGCTACACGGAGACCTACCCTCTTGAATTCAATGATGTCCGATTCTTCTAGTTTGACTTCCATAAATGGATCCGTCATGTCTTTCTTGATCAGCTTCTTGATGCATTCCATCGTCACAACCTTACCACTGAAACAAAACCGAAAAGAAAAAATCTGGGGTGATATTCTGAAAAATAATTTAGTTGGTGAGAGGTACAAAAGACTTATTAGTGCTTGCACGGATGTCTCTTTGTACGAAGTCAGATAAGGGAAAAATTAACAAATGACTAGTCCTAATTTACATTCGATAGAAAAATAAACCTACCTCTCACTAACATGATAATTTTCTGAATACCGACCAAGATATTCTAAATGTATCTCTCACCGATATAAGTTATAATATTAAGTACTTTGTTATTCACATATAAACAGACACAAAAACAAACAAACAAAAAACCTGAAAAAAATTACCCGGCAAAATACATGAGTAGTGCACTCTCAGTTCTGCATCTTATAACACACAGACCTGTGAGTACACATAAGGGCCATTGTCGAACAGATATGTTTTTTACCTGTCAATCACTGGCTTCTGGTACTAACACCCGCTTACATGTGCAGGTACATGTAAAGTATTACCAATACATCTGTTTGTTTGTTTTTTTTTGTTTTTTTTTAGATGGTTACTGCATCATGTATTAAAGAAGAGGCCTTTAGGGTAAACAAAGAAAGATTACATGTGTACCTTGGTCTTCATACCCAAGGAGGAGAAGAAGAAGAAGAGAAAAAAGAAAAAGAAGAGAAAAAAGAAAAAAGAAAAAGAAGAAGAAGAGGAAGAGGAAGAGGAAGAAAGAGAAGAAGAAGAAAAAGAGGAAGAAGTATAAGAAGGAGAAGAAGAAAAAGAGGAAGAAAAAAAAGGAGAAGAAGAAGAGGAAGAAGAAAAAGAAGAAGAAGGAAAAGAAAGAAAAAAAAAAGGGGGAAAAGAAAGAATAGAAGCAAAAGAAGAAGAGGAAGGAGAAGAATAGGAAGAAGAAGAACAAGAAGGGAAAAAAAGAAAGAGAAGAAAAAAAGAGGAAGAATGAGAAGGAAAAAAGAAGATGATGATGAGGTAGAGGATGAGGTAGAGGAGGAAGGAGATGAAAAACAAGGAAGAGGATAAGACTACCTTGGTTTCAGTACAGCACACATCGTTGAGTTTGAGAGAACGTCGTGCGTGACTGCACACTTGTAGCGCTCTCGCTTGGCCACGAGGGGCGTCTTGTCGTTTTCATCAACCAGAGTGAAATTGACAGGAATGAGTGATTTTAGCGTGATAGGCTTGTTCGTCATGGGGCAGTAGACGGTCTTGTCCTAAAGAAAAGAAGAAATTGGAGAATAAGCCAGTTCGTAAATTGCTTTGGAACGCATGACCCCAAAATATCCACAGATCTTTTACACGATGGATACGTCCCACTTGTGCATTTTAGAATAATCACTGCCAAAGTGATGGAGGCACTTCATGAATACCTTTTGTTAGCCTCTTGAGAAGAATACTTCCACCTGTGTATCAGATAAATGTACTGTCAGTGCATGAGGTACTGATAACATAACTTTCATGAGCATGATGACAGTATTCATCTCAATAGTTTTAAAGTTTGGGAACGAATTACCTTTATCTGCCCATGCACTATTCCTAATTACGAACTCGCTTATTGTCAACTGACATTGTGATCATTAACAGTAATCTTCAAGCATTTTTAAAGTAGCTTCTACAAAAAAACATGAGTGGAAAAAAGTAATGGATTTGTATTTTACTAAACCTTTAAAAATGCCTACATTGCTGAATTTACCTACATCATTTTAGCTACTTTACTGCAGCAGACTTTTAGACACAAGCCTTAAAGGTAAAGACCAGTATTGGAAACGCCCCAATTTCAAAAAATGAAATGGAAGCTCTCTTTACCAATCATGTGAAAGAATATGTTTTGACTTATACATGATGATAAAAAATTTGCCGGGAAACCGCCTACTAATTCATATATTTGGTAAATTTGTTTCTCTCATGGACTGTGAGAGATATAGGGTAGTCCCATATACATCTTTCTGTGTATAGTGCTTGTAACTTTACGAAGAATGGGCCAAATTTCTTATCATTTTGATGATTCCAGAACCTTGCAGATGCTAGATGCTAGATGATCAACGTTTTCTGATCGATTCCACAACGTTTCTTTCACAATGCAATCGCATGACCATAACTGGTCTTTACCTTTAATTGCAAGTCAAATTATTGTGCTTAGAAATTTGGAGTATTTAAATGCACTGACTCAAATTTATCAAGGTTTTATTTTATTTTTCATTTATTAATATTTCACCAGGGTAGCCTATTCAACAAAAGGGGATCTTTCATGGGGATGTGAGTTTGAGTTCTTACCATGGTTATAATCTGAACCATAGACTAAAAAGGCATATATAAGTGATAAGAGCCATATATTGCCCATTCACTGCACATGAATCTACACGCCCATACTATGGATTAATGAGACTATAACCTATGGTTTTAAGAAACTTTTAAGATAAACTTCCGTTGGTAATTCCAGCCATTGAGAGCAACCTTATTGAAAAGGAGCTTCTTAAAAGGCTTAACGGTAGGCCGAAAATCACCCTTTACCCCCATATACATGTACAGTCAAACCTGTTTTAACTACCACCTGTATAGAAAGACCAACTGTCTACAAAGACCACGTTTTTTGTTTCCCTTTGAAAATAGTTTTTTTATTGAAACATGCACTAAAAGAACCTGTACATAAAATACACCAGGCTATAAAAGACCACTTTTCTTGTTTCCCTTGGGTGGTCTTTATAGACAGGTTTCACTGTATGAATATTTTTTTCTTGGAGAGGGGAGGGGGAGGTGGGGATCTGATATACTCACAGGCTTCTTGACCAGTGTTGGCTTAGCATTTGGCGTGTGTTCTGGAATCCAGAAACTTGGTAGAACCTTATGCTTCCCTCCATCCATGTTTGAAATTGACTTGGTGCCGTTTGATGCCGAGGCCTCGTCTGTCCTCGCTCGCTTTGAAGTAGAGGCTCCACTCATGAGGCTACTCTCTGTGTTAATCAGGAAGGAAGTGTTTAATTAGACTATTCCTTAGGTGATTGCAATCACTTAAAGAGAAGGTTGAGTTCTGGGAAGAGGTGAAAAATAATTTGTGAGCATTATCATTGTTATTATTCTAGTGTGAAAGAACATCACAGAAAAAATGTTCCCTAAAAAGCATGGCTCTTCAAATGCCTTGAGATTCTAAATAGGGCATGTAACATCATAAAAATCGGGATATGTTTGTTGAAAATAAGCTGTAAATGCATACACATGCAAACATACAAATAGCCCATTTTAGGCAAATTTGCCACCCACAGCACTTAAGAGGGTTAACCATTTGAATGCCTGCATACACTACACTGTAGTTGTTATTTTGGAAATATTAGTGTTCAAATGTAATTCATATTTTTTAGGGGTAGGGAGGGAAGGGGAATAGCTACTGGCCCCTTAAGAAGGTAATCTGTGTTACTTTAATACCTGAATCAACAAAGTCCTGGACTCTCTTCAGCTGCTGTGACTTCTTGCCATCTTCCTCTCGTTTCTTGGTGGTGGGGGGGGGGGGAGAGGCAAGAGAGAAGGGGAGATAGGTCAGTCAGATTGACATGTGTCATTTTGTACCATAAGTATGAAACATAAGAGTGAACACTCAAACTTCAACACAAAGGAAAACTGTGACAGATTTACCACTCTCCATGGAGGTGTAGTAAATAAAATCCTGGAACGAACTTCAATGTAGAAATGTCGCCTAAGGTTAGGGCTGTACTATGTAGGTGTATCAGGCATCTCTTGGGGAGGATATATGTGCAAAATAAATCTTCAGATCATTATTATAACTCTAATTGTTAATTTTTTTTAAGAAACACGAAGAAAATTTGATCAGGTTATCATTGTATCAGGAGATCAATGGACTGATTACCTAAGAGCTCAGTCATTTCTTGTAAAGAAAATTTTGAAAATTAGAATCTTAAATCTTTGAATAAGAATTGAAAAAAAATTCTTGAGAAAATTATGAATCACAATCATGTAAATATGAAAATAGTAAACAATAAACAGAAAATAAGCATACAAGAATAATATACATAAGGGGAAAACAGACAAGGAGCTACATAAAGATACAGCCAAACCTGCTTTAGTGACCACCTGTCTACAATTACTACAAACTACAAAGACCACATTTGTTGTTTCCCTTGAAAATGGTTTCTCATTGTAACATGTACTAAAGGAACCTGTCTACAAAGACCACCTGTCTATAAAGACCTTTTTGTTTTTCCCTTGGGCGGTCCCTGTAGACAGGTTTGACTCTACCAAAAATCTTGACTCTCCTGAGACTTTCTCACCTCTTGTTTCTTTATTTGCTTCTCGTATTCACTCATCTGATTCTTGATTTCTTTCTTCTTGAGGAGGATGTACTCCAAGATGGCTTCCTTATCATAAAGGTAACCATCTTCTCTGTAAATGGAAATCACATACTGTACAATCAGAATCTATTTCTTCATTTCTTTTTAAATATGATTCTCATGAAATATACTGTTTTATTTTGTAATCAACTTAAATAGTCCAAGGTATTTTTGCCATTGGTGTCCAAAGACTTGTTTTACAGGGTTTTTCACAAAGCCTCTTTTGATTGTTATTTCAATGACAAATTACAAAAATGAGTGAAAAATCTGCTGATAACCAATCAGAAGCAAGCATTTCACTAGCTTATATTAAAAACTGTCATTTGTCACTGGTGACAAGTTTTGTGAAACACCCCCGTGAACATAAAGTGACATCAAATGTGTCTTTTCACTCTAGCAGGGTTAATTACAATGATCAGATATATATGTATTAAAATGTGATGGCTTCGTAGTTCCTAACTTCCTCATCATAAAAGTACCCATCTTGTCTGAAATTTAAAATGAGGTATCAATATTGAAAAATCTCTGTGGAAATATCATTCTATTGGAATCTTTTTCCATACTTCTTTAGACAAGGTAACTTTAAATATAATAGATTGATAACAAATGTACAGAATCCCACCCAAACAAAGAAAGGAAAAGGAAAATAACTATCCAGTTTTTCAGCATTCTATGACCCCTACAAGTACTGAAGCATAGTGAGTACAGACATTTCAAATGAATTACTTTTTTGTTATAAAATAACTATTTACAAAGGCAATTTACAAGTAAGAACTTAACAGTTCATGTTGATACATGTTGATATGCAAAACAAATATGTATTTACCCATCAGAGAATAGTGCAATGTTCCTTGATATATTTTGATAATAATCTTTTGAGGTGAAATATCATACATATCTGATTTACAAAAGAGCATGAGTAGAGGACTAGAGGAAAAGTATGTCAACACCATTTAAATATATTTCTGTAGCAGTAATGTGGGTTGATGAATACATCTGAAGGAAAATTAGCCATTCAGGCTCTGAATTGGGCAGTGGGCGCATCATATATTGGAATACAAAATCATTATTTCATCCTTCAAACTGGCTATTGTTCTTTGTTTCATCATCTCCTTTAATCCATAATATTTTAGAGCGTATTACTGTTGCCTATATTTGAGAATGTGATGCTGATTCAATCAGTTATTCTTTTGCTCTTCTATGAATAAAAATATGAATAAAAATGATTTTATTGACTTACGTAATGACGGGGTTGTTGCAGGGCTGTAAGGTGAGACAGCAACAATCAAAATCTTTCTCTGAATCTTTACCGAGACGAGCTTTATTGGTGCCATAACCTGATTCAGCTGTAATAATACAAACAGAAAGCGCACACCACTTTAAGGCTATGACAAATAGAGATAGCATCGCATTCAACTTTCAAGATCATGAATAGCAAGAGTATCAAATGGTTTTAAATAAATAATAATAAATAATAATGATTAAGACACATGCTCCTGCAACTATAGACAGAAAATCTATTTCCTTGGAGGAATTTCAAAACATTTTGTCTCTTGATGCTCTTCTTCTTCTACTTCCGTCCTCTATGTAGAGTACTTGATTGCTGTTTGTTTGTTTTTTATTCTTTCCTATTCTTTTCTTTCCTTTCCTTTCCTTTCCTTTCCTCTCCTTCTCTTCTCTTCTCTTTTCTTTGTTTTATTTCCTTTTCTTTCCTTTTCTTTTCTTTTCTTTTTTTCTTCATCATAGATCTATCACATAATAAATTAATAATAATATAAAGATTTCTCCAAACCAGCTACCCTGCAATTCAAGTAAGAAGTCCTAGCTGCATTCAGAGATCACCTCTTCACTTCACTTTCATGTTTCAGTCTTCTCTTTTGCTAATCCATTCATATTCATTCATTCACCAATGCCAAAGTAATACACAAAAATAAACATGTGGGACAATATGAAAACTGAAAGATAGAATAAAATAGAAATTTCCGGTGTTCAAATGATAATATTGTATAATTACCGGCATCCTTTTGTCGCTCATGATATGTATAAACCGTTCCTGCGGTGCAATTTCTCTGATGTCGAGTCATTTTGTTGTAATCTGTCAGTTTCTTTGCCACAAGTACACAATAATAAAGCTTGAGCAGGATGAAAGTTCATTGACCTTTGACACGAAAGCGCACACTGAACATGCTGAAAGCTGCATGAGATGTGGAAATTGCATGCTTGCCGTGTTTTTCGTCACAGTTCCAATCGAAAATACGACATTCTCTAGTTTAGATGTGTAATTTTACAATAATTAATGAAGATTCAAGCCGCTTTCCGTCGAGAATGAGTAATTTCGAATTATTTGGGATCTTCAAAAAGGCAGCAAAACTCACGAAAGATCCGTGCAATGGATGTCGCACTGTCGTGTCCCAGCGGCACTTCGCTCTCTCTCCCCGGTACCTCGGGCGGCTGAAGAAGGGAGCGATGGAGACGTTGGTGTCGGAGATCGGGCGTTATTCAGAAAGGTGCGTTTATTATTAATACATAATAGATAGCAAAGCCAAAATGTATTCATTTTAAACAATTCCAAACGGATAACTTTTGCTTCGCTCTTGTTGTTGTTGTTCCTGTTTTTTTGTTTTTTGTAATTTGTATGGGTTTTTTGTGTGGCCTGTTTTGGCTTTTACTTTTAACTTTCTTCAATTTAAATTAGACCCTCTAGGTCTAGATGAATGAAATACGTATGTTTGTGCTTTAATTAATTGTTGATATTGACGAGAGTGTCACCATTTCAAAGGGGGTTATTGGAACAAATTTGTCCACAAGAAGAAGATGGAAAAAAGAAAGAAAGAAAGACCAAGGCAATATAATTAAAGGAGGTCCTTTGGAGAAAAAAAGAATGAAAAGTCATCAGTTCTCACTCACGTTAGTTGAAGTTGATGACATATCTGTGTATATCGGTTAAGTGGTTGATTAGAATATTGTTTGTGTATTTTGTGTGTGTTTGATTCCAGTTAAATGATGTAAAGGATTCTCTACATAGTCTAGGAAGTCTGCTTTGTTAAACTGCGATTTGTGCCTCAATGCGTGTCTACCACATAAAAATGTACCCAAAACAGAGTTATCTAACTAAGAATAAAAATGATCATTACAATTTTGTTCATTGTGTGTTTTATTCTTTCTTTCTTTTCATCCTGCAGCCTTGCAGGTGTTCCCTTGGCGTACTGCAATCTCACACTTCTTCAGCAAACAGGCAACATTCTAGATGATCAGCCTTACATCCATTTCAACGTTTCCTTCAAGGCAGTGATCTTCCAACCTTCCATTGGATCCATCTTGAAGGTAAGTGACCAGGGACCCATTTCACAAAGCATTTTTTCAATGACAAATGACAAAAATCAGTGACAATTCTGCTGATAACCAATCAGAAGCAAGGATTTCAGTAGCTTATAACAAAAACTGTCATTTGTCACCAATGACAAGTTTTGTGACACGCCCTCCTGGGCAGGGTTACACGAAACTGAAAAAGTACAAGTTTGTTGACATCTCACTGAAACGTGTGTATTAAATTCATCCCACGTTTGAATAGGATGTCGGTGAACTTGTAGTTATGAGGGTCTCGTGAAACGATGCCCAGCGCTCTTGTAAACTGGTGCATCATCATCATTATCATTCTCTTCATCCTTTTCTCTCTTTGAGAATATATACTCATATAATAAGAGAGAGAAAGAAAGAAAGAAAAAAAGAAGGAAAGAAAGAAAGAAGGGAGAAAATCACTTCAGTAATCAATGAATTATGAGCATGGAAATTTGGAGAAAGGAAAATATAATTGAATACAATATATCCCCTCATGAAATTTAATGTAAATTTGTGTATCTGATTTATCCTAAGAAGAAATATATTTAATTTTTTTTGTATGTGATTTATCCTTACAGTGCGTGGTTAATGAGCTCAGTATGGATCACGTCAGCTGTCTGGTTCACAACTGGTTCAACCTCTCGCTCCCTCTACGGGGTGCTGACGCTGAGGAGAGGTTACCCAAGGGGTCAAAGGTCATGGCAAAGGTCACCAAGATCCAAGCCAAGAACGGAATCCTAGCCATTCAGGGGACACCTACTGAAGACAAGTAAATATAAATGAACAGTGAAACCTGCCTATTAAGACCACCTTAGGGAGACAGGAAAAGTGGTCTTTATAGGCAGGTGGTCTTTATGTACAGGTGCCTATAGTACATGTTTCAAAGAAAAACCATTTTCAAGGGGGGGGGGGAAATGAGGTCTTTGTAGACAGGTGGTCACTAAAGCAAGTTTGACTGTATAATGATGATGGTGATGATCATATGATGTTCTGTAGAGATTTTGAAGTGATTGCCCCAGGTTTGCATTTCAGGGAAGAATCCTACCAGGTACCTACATTACCTACATGTACTTCACCTGGGTAGAGTGTGGCAAAAGTAGATTAATGGTCTGCTGTAAGACGTGAGTACTGTAGCAAGGATTTGAACCCAGTACATTTTGATCCAAATGTTGGGTGATTAAACCACAACACCGAACATTAGCATAGTAACCAAGACATGTAAGAGCTATATTTCTGAAAGTGGATAAGTTAACTAGACCTAAGTTACTATTAAACCAGAAACATATTATTCACAAGTTATGTGGGCTTATAAAACCTACATGCCATTAAACAATGGGAACACAACATTATATTTTTGCGATAAGTGGAAATGACATGACGTGAACAAATCATGGTCTTGATTCTTGAATGGTTCATGCAACCAAGTTTCATGTCACCAGAGTTTCTGGTTTTTCATTAGTCCATTGATTTGTGAGAGGCCAAACTGCTCCATTCCATACCACTCTTATTTTGTGTCAGAATAAATCAACACCATGAAATGTAGTCATGAAATAAAGAAGAGGCATTAAAGCTTATCCTGAGCTCTGGTATGGGCATCGTATGTTGAGAGAACATGGCTAATTCATTCTTGATTGTTTATCCTGCAGTAGATTGATTGTTTGAACCAGTAAAATAAAAACAACCTCACAAAAACTTGCTGGAAATCATCTTCAATAGAAACCACAACTCTCATTTACAAATAATGACCTGTGTTAAGCACATGGTGTCGGGCCTACTTACCTTATGCTATGGTCACAAAACCCAAAAGTAGCCTGCTCGGCGGCCGAGCGGCGAGTTTTTAACCAATTATGCCCGGCGCCTGCCCGGCCACAGAGCGGCGGCCGCCCAGGCACCGCTCGTTTTTAGGGCATCGCTCGGTCGCCGCTGAAGTTTTAGCGCGGAGTTAAAATTTGGGCGGCGTCTGCTCACTTTTTACTCGCCGCCCAAAATACGCTCGGTGCCTGGGCGGTCGCCGCCCGGGCACCGACCTAATTGCTGGGCGATGCCTAACTTCCAGCAGCGACCGAGCAGGCTACTGATTGGTCGGTCGCTGCTCAGATTTGTGACCATAGCTTTAATTCTCTTATCTTTTTATGCTCATTACTCAGCCCCTATACATTTTCTACCAAAATCATTTCACACGTGTCATTTATTTGTAATCTTAAACATTCAGTGTTATCTTTTGTTGGATTAGGTGAGAATTTTTTTTCTATCATTACCAGGGGGGTGTTTCACAAAGATTCTAAGTCTAACTTAATTTTAAGTTGAACTTAAAAGTTATAGAGAGCCATTTGTAGCCTTAAAATAAAATATATTCAAAAGCAAAAAATCAAGTATTTTAGACTTTCCATAAATTCCACATCAAGAACATGAAATCTCCCATGATAATATAAAATACAAATGATTTGAATCAACATTTTATGCCTTTTGAAATAACTTTTACAAAATATTTTCAAGGATGCTAATGGCTTTCCATAACTTTTAAGTCCAACTTAGAGATAAGTTTGACTTAGGATCTTTGTGAAACACCTCCCTGAACTCAAGCTTATCTTTAATTTCATGGTGATACGATTCTTAATTACTTTTGTTTTGCGTTATCAGGTTTTCAGATCTACCCCTTGTGGACCCACTGAAAGAGGAACTGTCCGATGATGAAGGGGCAGCCACGACAGAAATGGAGAGTGAAACCCCCAAGAAGGTCAAACACGACAGCGGTTTTATCAGCGACCCGGAAAACAGTGTGGGTCTCCCTCTAGAATCAACGAGTCAGAATGATGAAGAGAACGTGGGAAAGGAGAAGAAGAAGAGGGAAGTGGAGGATGAGCAGGAAATGGAAGAAGATGTACTTGGAATGACTGAAGGAGAAGGCAGAGAGAGAATAAAGAAGAAGAAGAAAAAGAAAGACGAGATGATGGAGAAAGAGATGATTGATTCACTAGGAAAGATATCAATAAAGAAGGAGGCAGAATTGTCTCCTGATGAGAGTTTTAATGATGTTGCCAAAGATGGATTGAATGGCGAACAAACAATGGAGAAAAAGAAGAAAAAGAAAAGGAAATCTACCATCGAAAGTGACTCCCCCATACAAGAAAGCAGTCACGTGAAGACAGAGGTAGCTTCTGCAGAAGAATCGATCCAGGATGCAAATCGCTCAAGCAAAAAGAAGAAGAAGCATAAAGAGAGGGATTATGAGAGTTTGGATGTTCACACGGTAAAGGAAGAAGTCCAACCTAGCGGTGAAATTAGAATCAAAGACGAACCGGAATCAGACGCAGAGCAGACGAGTGAAAAGAAGGTGAAAAGGAAGAAGCACAAACAGGAAGATCACGTGTCAGAAACTGATGGTGTGAGTGAAGAACAAAATGGAAAGCAAAAACAATTGAAGAGGAAGCACAGTGATGCATCGCATCGTGTGAATGGAGGGGGTGATCACAGTGAAAGGACTACACAAAATGAAGTGTATGGGACAGAGGAGGATATTGATGTGCCCCAAATTAGAAAAAAGAAGAAAAAGAAGCACATTAAGGAAGAGGTTGCATAATAATTCTTCTTTTTCTTTTTTTTAGGGGGGGGGGGGGGGAGAAAAGGTAGTATTTTACCCAATTAAGATTATTTTTGTTCTCGGGTTTCATAACATCGATATAAAGAATACTTAACAACTGTAGTACATAATACATTGCGTATATCAATGTATTTTGCTGTTCCACCTTTTTTATGTAGTGTGTAAGTTATAGCCATTTTGTCCCTTACATCACAGATACATGTATGTACCATGTATTATATTAATGAGCAGAGCAGTAAATAAAGTGCCTAAAATTCAAAGAATAAATGTGTGCATCCATGTAAAAAACACATGTTCAAATTGATGGTATCTCTCCTCTTATGTCCCTCTCTAAATCTCAATATGCCAGTTTTTAATGATGTGTACATGTATGTCCATTGTATTTTAGTTATTAAGTGCCCCTTTTGTAACCAAGTACAGTGGAAACTCCTTATAACAAGGTCATTGGGACCATGGAAATAACCTTGTTGTACAATCTTGAATCTTGTTATATCCGGGTGAAAAACAAAAGAATATAAAGAGCTGGGGCTAGTAAAATCACCTTGTTATAACAGATACCTCGTTATATCAGACCTCTTTATAATGTGTTTCCACTGTATACATTAATGAAGGGATTACACAAGGTGAACATTTGAAATATTTTCCTTGATATTTGATATCTGATTTGATGTGGCGCTGTCAAATTAGTACTATCATAAAGTATACTGAAAGCTTTAATGTCACATGGTAACATATATAGGACAAAGTACTTTGGACTTCTTCATATTAACATTTGTTGCATACTTCTTAAACAGGTTTGCATGGATAGTTGCCAGTTAGCTACATAATATTCTCTCTCTCCCTCTCTCTCTCTCTCTCTCTGCTGTCATATTCAGAATGTCAGATTTCCTAACCACAATATTTTTTCTACAAAAGTAGCTCCTGCAAATAAATCACAAAAATTTACATGTATAATAGTAAACCCATGGCCCAATTTCAAAATAGTATGAATGCAAATAACACCACTATTAAAGTATTGTCAGTTTTAATATATCATTTATTAGCTTATCAAATAAAATAACTTGTACAGGAAGTATAAAGTACAAGAAATCATGTGAATATGATCATATTACATCGTTTCCTTTGTCCCTTGTGTCTAGTAGAGCAATATACATTTGTATCATTCAGCTGTATGGCATACATTCAACTATCCATATACATGTATATAAAATCAGCAAGATGTAATTAAAATGATTCATCAGAACAATTTCTTACAATGATTGTACAACGCATACTCTTGCAACAATTGCTCTATAGCAGTTACAAGCACCTGCACCAAACCAAATTTCACTCTGGACCCTTGCCCCTAACCCTAAAGTTAAACCCGACAAAAAAAAACATTGCGACCTTAACCCAAAGCCTATAGAGTGGTGAAGTGCGACGTCATCAAAAATCAATTTTTAGATTTTTTTTTCTTTTTTTTCTTCATTTTCCAAAAGAGCATGTTATAGTGCTCTGGTTCATAACAATAGGAACCAGAGAACTATAACACTGAGTTCCCATAGGCCATATATTTATTCAGATGGTCATATCTCAGCCAATACTTAACATATTCAATTGGTTTTCGACATTTGGACATTATTTTTGATGCTCTTTCAGAAAATGAAGGGAAAAAAATTGAGAAATTCTAAAAAAATAGATTTTTATGACGTCACAGCTTCGTACTCCATTAATGATGTGCACGCTTGGGTATATAGTAGTTTGTGAAGTAGGCAAGTTGGCAATCACTACATAACACTGAGCCAACGGGTATTACACTCCCATGTGTACGTCCGTGTGCTGCCCTCTATATACCCATGCATCAGCAACTTTTAAGTGATTTTTCTAAACGATCCAGCTTCTTATAGATTATAGTACCCTCTTATAGGAACAAGCATGTCCAAGGCACAGACGTCAGAGTTGTTGGGATTGATGTAACTAAATAGTTTTCAGGGTACTATATGAACATTTTTCTTTTTGAAGGAAAGACATGTTCTAAATTTGATAAGTTTTTTGTAAAAATTTGAAATAAAGATGTAGAAACTACATCGTATGTCCTATGCCACCTGCTTGGGCGAGTTGCTTGCAATTTCTAACATTAGCCAAACTTAACGTTAGCCTTCAACTCAAACTCTATTTCTACATCTTTGACATAATAAAGCTCAGAGCAAAATTTAGTAGAGCTTGTTTGTGTTGGATTATTTTAATAACTACATGTATTTTCATATTTATCATAACAAATACAATTAAAAGTTTATTCATTAAAAATGAGAGTGCACTGATAGGCAACGTCATTTCCAATCTTGCATTGTTTTGAGGCAAAAAAGTGCTGATACCGGTACATGTAAAAACAGAAATTAGAGTGTTTGAAACAAAGTCTTTGTCCGAGTTTCATTTCTCACACACAGGTCTCAGGTCATGATACATAACAGCTTTTAATTTTACATACAAGTACATTCATATTATCAAATACATGTATACACAAAAACATCTTTCATGGAACTGATTAATAATAGATGTATAATGAAGCCAATACGTTTTACATTTTTCTTTCTCCATCAAATAAACAGAAAACTCTGAACCCTGGGAGAAAAAGATTCTGATAAACAAAAATAGAACCTCTTAAATTCTGTAGAATATTGTGAGACTTGTAATAAATCTCTAAAAAAATAATGAAATCTTTAAGAATACCATTGGTTTGACCCATCTTGCACTGATTTGAAATACATGAAGTTCGAGGGAGGGGGGTAACTGAATATATTGTTGAATTATCATGTTTATGTAGCTGGAGATAAATAACCATATTAGTTACTTACATGTATCACATGTTCAAATTATAATGTCAGACTGGCTGGGAGAATATACACAGGGTACAATTCCTCTCGACAATATGGTTATTTATCACATATTTCCAACTTATACAGAGGGAAACATATATCTGGTTGGAGGAGATTTTCTCATCACTTGAGTTTTTAGGCTTTCCTCCGAACAAAATAGACGTGTTTTTTTTTGGTCTGAAAAAAATTGTACTGTTTGCCTAGAGAATATGCATATGTACATTTCTTCTCTCTACAGAATCACATATAGTGGTAACATTTATAAAGAATAACACAATAATAAATAATAATAACTTCTAATTTCAATTTATTTAGCGCATAATAATTGTACTCCATTACTAAATAAAATCATGTTTACTGTTGTTGACCTTAGGAATATACAAACATATATTGTACAATTCTTCTTTCAAAAGAACATCATACATTGAATAACATCATAAAACACAAGATTGTGTTGATGATTGATCACAATAATACATTATGTAATTTGTTAATGCTTTTACTTACATGTACATGCCAATAATTGTATACTTAAAGTCTTACTGAAGAATAGTTAATAATAATAATAACTCCGCTTTTATATAGCGCTTAATACTTCAATGACGTCTCTAAGCATTTTACAGGTATATTATTAACCCGGTCATTGGATTCAGTGCTTGCCCGCACACAATGTGTGCACAATCTCCACTCCCTGGGGAGCATTCCAGCCAAACGTAAATTAACGCTCAAAACTGTTTGACCAACAATGACGGTCGCATCCTTCCAGGTACCCATTTAACACCTGGGTGGAGAGTAGCAAGTGCAGGTTAATATCTTGCCAAAGGATATTAGTGCCGTGTCGGGACTCGAACCCTCGACCTTCGCATCTCCAGTCAAGCGCCTTAAACCACTCGACCACGACACTCCCACTAGAGTTAATAGAGTTCATTGCCGTCCACCCGAGGCACTAATAGTGTCAACTCAAATGTAGCAGCAAAAGTGACTGAATAAGTAAAATAAGTTGTACCACTCATGCTCCAGGTGAGTGTTTCAAAAAGACTAATATTGACTTTAAGTTGGACTTGACTATGGCAGGCTGCTCTCACCATTATGATCTTTAGATATGTTTTCCTTCAATCAATAATGAATTATCAAAAATTGTAAATTCTGTAGATTTGTGACCATGATTTGTAGGTCCCTTGAGAGACCAATGCCAGTAAATGATGATAGCAAACAGTTGCATGAACAGCCTGCCATTGTCGAGTCCAACTTAAATTCGATCTTAGTCTTTGTGAAACATCCCCAGCAAAAATTACACCGTAGTAACTTCCTACACTAACATAATTCCCAACTATGGCTAAACCCAACTTAAAGCCATACTGTACTAAAAGAGCTACCGCAAAATCCCCTCTCCGGTCAGCTGTACCAATATGGTCCAGTAACTTGCTGCTTCGCTAGCTGCGCTGTGTGTTCTCACATCGAGTCCTCTGTCTGCGAAGTGTAAATGAGGTATTGGCTAGTTGACCATGAGAGGGCGCTGTGCAATAAACAGTCACTAGGGCAGAAAGTTCATCAGTTCAGTATCGCTTTAAAGATACTATGTCCCTTTTGCAGCCAGCATCAAATTCTGTAGAACTTTGCAGGAATTATGAATATGTCATGTATGTCCTATCTGTGAAATTTAAACGTTAGCAGTGTCCTCATATTCAAATTATGCAAGGAAACCTGTTTACTTGCTAGACTTCACTGTCAGACACTATTGAGTGACTGACTGGCCTTTTTCTTCTTTGGTAATAACTTACATAAAATGAGCTGTAAAGGGTACATGAGCATTTGTCTACATCAATAACTCACTTCTTGTAATGGCCAAAATTAAACTGATTGAATCTTTGAGCAGCATAAAACGTACGACCATTCGGTACAATGGTCTGAAAATCAGACTATTACTTACTGGCTTTATAGGTCTTAAGTCGATTTGACAACTAATAGTCATTATTTTCCCACTTAAAGACATTTTCAAGCCTCCTTTTTTTTAAGGGAAGTTCTAAATTAGTATTATCTTTCAAATACCGTTGGAATTTAAGCTTTTCATTGTGATTGGCCTGCAAATGGGACGTAGTACCTTCAACACCCAACTACAACCCTAATCCTATACTTTGATGAGTTTAAGCCCATAGCAATTGTCACTGGAGTAATTGTTTAATACTGAAGCAGATGTCGGAGCAAAGTAAAATAAGGCAAAATGGGAATGTTAACAGAGATTGAGGCAGATAGCGCAGGCATTTAATAAAGATGTAATTTTTTTAATCAAATGCGAAGCGATGCAAGACAAAAATCATGAGAAAACATAGCCGCTGAAAATTGCAAATCTCCCCAAATATCAGAGTCGTATTGTCATATACACCATGATTATTCTTATCTTAAACCTCGACGATTGCATGACATTATGAACATATCACTTCTCGACAAAAGCTGTTTTGTTTGGTAATATATACATGAATGATGAAATAGAAATGTTTGTCATTATAAACAAGAAAATATAATACAGAAAACAATTAACCTACATGTATATCTTTATTGGAAATTCAAGAATACGTGTGATCCTATAGGGGACCTCAACTTTAAACCAATTATCTTTTCAAGAGGCAAATCAGTAGAGATATAAAATTTGTGCGTATTCTTTAATCATTACTATACTCTTTTCATACCAACATTATCTTAAATACATACTTATCAAAGACTTTATACCATTTAGTATAATATTAAAAAATATATACCCGGTAATAATACATGTATAAGATTTGCAAGGTACCAAATCCAGTTCAAATTCTATGCTTAAGGCGCACTTGTGTAAATATGAAATCACATAAAAGCGCTTGCACAAGGAACATCATGAATAAGAGAACATGACAAAGGAAGGGAACAATTATGCCAAAATGAAATAGATGTTTTTTAATTATTTTGAATGGTTCAAATGCTCCGGTATGTCTATACCTCAAGGGATAGCATTCCACAGCGAAGGTTCTGCATGAGAAAAGGTTCTCCTCTCCCCCCCCCCCCCCCTCCCCCACTTTGTACTCGGCTTACAAAGAATGAGTAATCTAGAGTTTTGAGAGAATGAACATCTAGAGTAGCGAATACTGGCCGTCAATGAGAAAAAAAACAGCCCATAAAGGTGCCTCAAGCCCTCAACGGCATTGAGATCTCACTAACCAACAGAAATATTAATGAAATCCTCAATAAGTCTCTTCATTACTTGTTACAGATTTTCAACAGAAACATTACTGAAATCTTTAATAAGTCTCTTCATTACTGTTACAGAATTTTTCAACAAAATCAATCATTTGATTTACACACAGATTACATTGGTATCGAGAGCTTACTAACGGACAGAGACATTCATGAATCCTTAATAAGGTCCCTTCAAAACCAAAAATCAAACTATTGCAGATTACCATACTTTTAAGTCTTATGACTGAAACAAACAAATTTTCTGGCAAGTTTCCCGTTTTCGATGCCCAAGAAAATGCTCATTTGAAAACACAATACAGAAAACTTTCTGATGAGTGCCTGAAGTGCATTAGCTTGTAGATTAAACAAATAATTTCTCACCTTCTAGAGCCATCTGGGTCTCAACAAACACATTCTTAGACAAATTTCAACAGAATTTTAGATCAATGGCAAAGTTTGTTCAGCTGACTGACGTGAATTTAAAAGCTGCAAAATTAAAGAATACACATTTGCCCAACAGTACCATCTTTTTCATTGGATGCTGGGAACAAGACAGGTACAAGCAATCGATGGTTTAAAAAGTCTCATTCAACATTAACAGGGGGGGGGGGGGTGTTTCACAAGATCCTCAGTCGGACTGAATTCTAAGTTGGACTTAAACATTGTGGAGAGCCATTTGTTGCCTTAAAATAAATTATATTCAAAAGCTAAATTTCAAGTATTTTAGACTTTTCATAAATTCCACATCAAGAACATGAAATGTCCTTGATGATAGAAAATATGAATGATTTGAATTGACATTTTATGCCTCCTAAAATACTTTTTTTACAATATAGTTCAACTTAAGATCTTTGTGAAACACCCCCTGGTGTATAGTATAGCATGGTTTAATACTGATTTGTTACAGGCAGGTTAAAGACACATACGCATGGCTTCTCTTGCCAAATTTGCCACACCAGATAACAGGGCCCCGTTTCATCAAACTTGTTACAAGTTACAATAACTGCTAGAAGCTACTGAGATTGTGGCATCTGATTGGCCGAGAGCGCATTTGTCATTGAAATTGTGCACTTGTTATTGATAACAATTTTTACGAAACAGGGTCCTGGGACCCGTTCACAAAACCTTTTTTCAATGACAAATAACAAAAAAATCAGTGACCAATCAGAGGCAAGGATTTCAGTAGCTTATAACAAAGACTGTCATTTGTCATTGATGACAAGTTTTGTGAAACGGGGTCCTGGTTAGTGTTGGAAATTAGCCATGGAGCTGTTGCCGCCTGAACAAGAATCAAAGTTTACAGGTCAATAGTTAGTTTGGTACCGACACACATTTCTCAAAGATAATGAATAATAATATAAATGGAATGGCAGAAGTCATTGGTACATTTA
Organism: Strongylocentrotus droebachiensis; assembly: GCA_035222895.1. Lineage (NCBI taxonomy): Eukaryota > Metazoa > Echinodermata > Echinoidea > Camarodonta > Strongylocentrotidae > Strongylocentrotus > Strongylocentrotus droebachiensis. The sequence continues at coordinate 39,379 of JAVYIG010008358.1, forward strand.
CTGTCCAAATCAACCATCTCTCCCCCCCCCCCCCCCAAAAAAAAAATAATAATAATAATAATAGTAATTAAACAAAAAATCAAATGCACTTGCTTTCATAGTATAAAAGTTAAAACAGAAATATACATGGTGAAAGGTATCATTGGAATTTCCATCAAGTTTGAGAGAATTCTACTATAAAAACCAGACAGTTTTTTTTCTCAACTTTTGCACGTGGTTCGGATTTGGAATGCCGCAAAAATATAGAATCCCAACCGACTCCAGATTGAATTCATGCAACTTGGAAGTTTCTTACTGTGAAAATAGCTGTTTTACAAATGGCACAAGTTTCCTGTCATGTCTAGACCACCTACTCCCTTTTCTTCTATCTTTACCTCACCTCTCTCTCCCTCTCTGTCAATCCATCTATCTTTCTTTCCTCTCTCTCTCCCTCTCTGTCAATCCATCTATGTCTCTTTCCCCCTCTCTCTCTCTCTCTCTCTCTCTATTTCCCTCTCATCCTCTCCCTCTGTCAATCCATCTATCTTTCTTTCCTCTCTCTCTCTCTCCCTCCCTGTCAATCCATCTATCTCTCTATTTCCCCCTCTCTCTCCCTGTGTCGATCCATCCATCTCTCTTTCCCCTCTCTCTCCCTGTGTCGATCCATCTATATCTCTTTCCCCTATCTCTCTTTTTCCCCCTCTCTCTTTCCCTCTGTCTCTTTCCCCCTCTCTCTCTATTTCCCTCACAATCTCTTCCTCTGTCAATCCATCTATCTCTCTTCCCCCTCTCTCTATTTCCCTCACAATCTCTCCCTCTGTCAATCCATCTATCTCTTTTCCCCCTCTCTCTCTCCCTCTGTCAATCCATCTATGTCTTTTTCCCTCACAATATCTCACTCTGTCAATCCATCTATCTCTCTTTCCCCTCTCTCTCTCTCTCCCCCCTCTCTCTCTCTCTCTCTCTCTATTTCCCTCTCATCCTCTCCCTCTTTCAATCCATCTATCTCTCAGTCCTCTCTCACTCTCTCCCTTCCACCTGCCTTTGCTCCAGCTTGCCTTCAAATCTCAAGCTGGAGCAAATTTCAGGTGGGTCAGAGTTTCGCTGCCTGCAAGACCTGTACGCATTTAAATTGATAACTTGACCTAAATTGGAGTCGGCAAATTATGACCTTTAACCCACATTGCCGCTCGACAAAAAAACATCAATCAGATTCACAGACCAGTGTTCTAAAAAACTACACGTTTGTATAAAACTTACAAGTATTGGCATTAAATGCTAAACAAATGTCGGACAATTTCAATTTTCATTATAACAATAATAATAATAGTAATAACAGTGGGTTTTTGTGTAGGTCTCATGTCTGTCAAATATTGGCATTAAAAGGTAAACAAAGGTCGGACAATTTCAATTTTCATCATAACAATAGTAATGATAATAATAGTAATAACAATAATAACAGTGGGTTTTTGTAGAGCGCTCATGTCTGTCAGAGTTGATACTCATAGCGCTCTACAACTACTACCCCCTCTTTATCGTGGCTGTCATAATGGCATTTTATCATTATCATCATGGTTTTCATTGCATTGTCCTAGTCCGATTTGTAACCGCGGTAACAGATTTCAGGTGACGATAGCTCGTCTCTGGTCCACGGGATGGGTGGAGGCACTTTCGTCGGTTCCCAGGTTTCTCTGGTCAGCGGTCGAAGGGAGCATGTCCAGTGGGATCAAGGCCTTGTGCCGGAAATACTCCTTGAACCTCCCAACAGCATATTCCTGTAATTCAAATCAAAATCAAATTAATAATCATGTGCTTATATAGCGCCTAACACTCATTTTATCAGAAGTCTTTAAGTGCTCTACAATAATGCAGCATGATTACCCTGGCTTTAGCGGAGCAGCTTTTAGGCGCTCTTCCTTTCAAGGAATAAATTCCTGCCAGGTCCCCATTTACCTCACCTGGGGGGAGTCCAGTATGGAATATTTCAATACAGGGCAAATCAAATGGGAGAGGAACTTGGAAGATACATCACAAAATTATCAGATTTTGCTTAGACCAACTCTGCTCCATTTCTTTTATATTCCTGATTTCGTTTGAAAAAACAAAACAAAAACAGGCCCAAATTCACAAAGGAGGTTTAAATCGAACCCATGGTTTAAACCCTCATTTATGTAACCCATGGTTTCAAATTAGCGCATATTAAGCGTACCTTGCCTTGCCAGCGTCTAATATTGGACCTCTGACTGTGTCGCGCTTATTTTGCGCTCATTTTAAACCATTGGTTATGTTGATGAAGATTTAAACCATGGGTTAAATTCAAACCTCCTTTGTGAATTTGGGCCATTAGGGTGGACATCTTGCTAAAATAATAGATAGCATAGTTTTTAGAATACCACCAATAATATTTCTTTAATAGGGATTATTATTTCATTGTTACCAGTTCTTTTAAGTCATATGGATTGGAAAAGAAGACCTCCGGGTTATAGTTATTTAGTTAATCTTTTTCTTATCCCTGCATCCATGTGACTCTCTTCCGAATGTACTCTTGTTTTGTATTCAATGATTTTTTTTGTTTTTGCAGAATAAATAATAATAATAATGATAATATTAGTAAGACTTACCATGTACCCAAAGGTTGTGTGAGATATTTTAGCTTGAACGATAGACCACAGAGCCCATACAAAATGGCTGACTGGACAGAACCTAGAAAGAGAGGAAATATTAAATTGTGGGTGTTATTAAAATATTTGACAGGGGAAGAATATATCACAGGTGTTATTTTAATATATGAAGAGCTTAAAGTGACTTGGTTACATTGTTGAAGGTTGATGAAAAAATTGCTTAATTTTTGTATAAAATGTTACTTACTATATTCCTTCTACTGTACTAACCCTCTGACATGCAAAAAATCCTGAAAAGATTCTCAAACCACGAAGATATCTATGGTTTTCTTTGAAGGAGTCGATGTATGACACCAACGCTCAAAATACACGGGGGCGGTGGGCGATTCGCCTCCGTGAGCTCCACAATCGCCCCCGTCAGGTGGTTCACGGGGGCGATTGCAAAATTAAAAATCGCCCCCGTGGAATTATAAAATAAAGATTATCTTTTCTGATATAACTTTAACACAATATTGAGTATCAATTTTCAAACCTTAAACCAATAAAATGGAACTAATTAGATGGCGCTTTCTCTCCCATCTCTATGAGTATTACCGATACAAACAACAGAGCTCGCAGTGCAGCTGTAGTGCGGTCGTCAGCAATGGCCATACTGCGCCGGTAGTACCGGTGTGCACGCTGACGCCCAATATCTGCTGGAGCTGGAGACGATCGCGCAAGGACTGAAACATGGAGAAGTTTTTCTTGTGAAAAGTGTGAATCCTCTGAAATCTGGTTATTCTAAAAGATCAGCAAATAATGTAACTCGACCAGTAAATCAATATTGAGAAGAAGATCACCAAAGATGCATGTTGCAGGGGCGGATCTAGACGGTTTAGGGGGTTTAACCACCCCCCCCCCCCCCCCCCCTTCCCCCTTGGGCTGCCAAGTGAAAATGTGATGTGCATAGAAAAATGCTATCATGTGTCATTGTGTCCAGACCTACACAGTATTAGTAGATGTCAGTAGATGCCAGGAAAACATCACTAACGGGGGTTCAAAATAGCGCCAAAAAAAATCGCCTCGCCGCTTCGCGGCTCGTCGACGATGATCCGCATGTTAGTAGATGCTAGGAAAGCATCACTTACGGGGGTTCAAAATAGCAACAACAAAAATCGCCTCGCCGCTACGCGGCTCGTGGACGATGCTCCACATCGTATTTGGTTTACCCCCCCCCCACCCCACCCTTAGCAAAAAGCTAGATCCGCGCCTGTGTTTTGGAAGGATATGGTAAAAACTAAAAGTAAAGAAAGAATGTAAATAAGGTTGCTCCGAATAATGAGGAGGACATTATGTGCAGAGCGGGAAGAAAAGAAGAGAATGTCATCACGGAGATAAAAGTCAATAACAGCTACGTAACAAGACAATTTCTAAGAGGGAAAATGCCGACTTAAATAAATGATAATGATAAAATACAAAGGAATTTAGGAGTTTCATGGGTACCAATTCAATGAATATTTGTATTAAAAAAAGAGCCCCCGTCGGTACTAAAAGAGCCCCCGTGAGAGGGCTCACGGGGGCTCTTTTTTTTTGGGAAGAGCCCCCGTGGACAAAAAATTAATTTGAGCCTTGTATGACACCCTCTAACAGTGATTAACAGTAAATTCTCCCAACCATTTTTGAATTTTCCCAACCGTTTTTCCATGAAAAAAAGACATAAAACAGGCTATAAAAAAATCTGTCAACACTTTAATGTCTGGAATGGAATGTAGAGCCATTTTATTGCTTTGTGACGATTTCCATTCACCTAAAATGTAATTAAATTGTAATAATATAGTTGGGAGAATTAAGGAATCGATCAGATCAGTTTTTCTCAATTTATTCCATGAATAATGATCCGTTTTCACTAAAATGCTCAGATTATCTTTAATTGTACATCTAGCATTGAAGTCACTACCTTAGCACCACTATCTCTCATCTGAACAATGTTACCAAGTCTCTTTAATTCCAATAGGAGCTAAATCCACTTTTGATGAAAATTGAGTTATTGATATCAGAACATAGTTCACTTGAGTACCTGTCTTTCAACAAAATTATTTATCTAAATTTTGGGAGCAATTATGAAAAATGCAACGTCTAATATTCATTTCCGATAGACGCCCGTACAAAATCTGGCAAACAATTTCTTTTTTTCTCTGAAGTTATAAACATGGATTTAGCTTCTTTTGGAATTACAGGGTGTTAGGTGCTTCATCAATATTTGAAAGAAGAAATGTATCAAGGTGTTGAGTATTTACTCTGTTTGACAGAAGAAATACATCACATCATTAGGTGTTAATCAAATCTTTGACAGGTAAAAATATTTCAACATGTTATTTCAATATTTGTATGATACCAAATCATATTTGCTCCACGAGAAAGAAAAAAAAAATGATGAAAATTTGAGACACGTTTTGAAGTATGTTATGGGCTACAAATTCAATGCAATATAACCCCTCACGGCTCATTCACATGTTGCAGCAAAACTGCACAATTTTTGTTATGACGCAAAGTGTCCAATACGCTTCTCATTTCTGAATCACGTGACACAGAGCTTAGTGAATACGTGCAAATCCTTTGTTGCCTTTCGTTTTACATGTTAAACAAAACGGTGCGGTTTACAGCGCCATGTCTGAACAAGCCTTTATTGTAACCCTTGTTCAGGGCATTATATACTCACATTTAATGGTTTGATGTTGAACGACTATTATTTTCAGTAAACATCATGATTTTGCTGAAGTGACATACAACAATCTGCTGACTTCATTCTTATTTTGTCTCTTTCGAAACCATCATAGGAACCCCATAACAAGTGCACTTAGGTCGAGAGTGAAAAACTAAAGATAGATGTCTTGCTCAAGCATATTACTATTAGTGTCACACCTGGGGGTGTTTTACAAAGACTAAGATCGATTTTAAGTTGGACTTAACTATGGCAGGCCATTCATGCCACTGTTTGCTCTCACCATTTACTGGCATTGGTCTCTTAAGAGACGTACAAATCATGGTCACAAATCTACAGAATTTAAATTGTTTGATAGTTCTTAATTGAAGGAAAAAATATTAGCTAAAGATCATAATGGCGAGAGCAACCCGTGGCATTAATGGCCTGCCATAATTAAGTCCAACTTCAAAGTCGATCTTAGTATTTATGAAACACCTCCCAGGTCTTGAACCTACGACCCTCGTATCCACATCGAGGTGTTCAAACCACTCAGCTACCATTTTAGTTTATCCCCGCAGAAACCAACCTTTTCACTTCTCGTAGAATAGCTTCTTCTTCGTCTGCCGAGTCCCCATGGCAACCTGGTTGGTACACGCCCATCTCTCGGATGGCTGCAAGGTACGCCCTGATGAATATCAGCTGCTGCTCTCTGGAGGGAAAGTCCTCCGGCTTGAGGGAGAAGTAAGGCGCTTCCTTGATGCAATAATTCATGGACCATTCAACGAAGTGATTGGCAAAATCAAACTCTCTATATATACAAAGAGAGAAGCATGTATAGAGTGGTGTGATGTCATCAAAAAACTATTTTTAGAATTTCTCAATTAGAACTTTATTCTCTGAAAGAGCATCAAAAATGAACCAGAGCAAAATAACACTGAGTTCCTATAGGACATCTTTTTATTCAGATGGTCACATCTCAGCCAATACTTAACATATTGAATTGGTATTCGACATTTGAATATCATTTTTGATGCTCTTTCAGAAAATGAAGTTCAAATTGAGAAATTCTAAAAATAGATTTTTAAGATCCCACAGCTTTGGTACTCTAAAGTGTATTCAATTAAATTACATTCAAATCCTCTGTATTATCCATAAATCATACAAATGGAAAAAAGTATTGTTTACAAGCACAATTAAAAAAAAAGTACAGATAAAGGATATGATGCTAATACAATATAATGAATCATTTAGATGTGACCAAAAATCGCTTTCAAAGTTCTGTTGATGATCAAAAATAATAAAATTCTATTAGACTCCAAATAGTAATTACATGTTTGTGACAGAACAGGTAAAGTTACAGATTATTTAGCAAAACAAACAAGCTATTCCTGACTACTTGCACTCAGCAATTATACGTTGTCCCTTGCGTATGTATCCACGTTGGCGATTTTCTAGGTACTTGTACCTGGTTCTAACCAATTTTTTTAAATTTCTTTATATATATTTTTGTGCACATTTGGGTGGTCGGAGCTGTACCAGTATGTTAGTAAGCATGTTTAAGAAGAAACACACTTTGAGAAATTAACTTTTTATTAGGGCATCGGAGCCCGACCCGTTTTCAGCTATCAATCTCTGGTATTGGGTCATCGGGCCTGACCAATTTTCAGCCATGGGGCTCTGGTTTTAAAAGAAAAAGCATGATGACTCGGGCCTGATTGGGACATATTCAACAAGTTTCTTTCCAAATTTCCTCTTTGCTACCACACCTAGATATCATCACTAAAATACATGGTGATGAATCTCACCTGAAATTATAGCTGGAATACTCATAGTCTATCAGGATGAGGTTCTTCTCGTCTGTATTCTCCCCGCTGGTGAGAAGGATGTTTCCTGGGATTTAAAAAAAATGAATTAAAAACATGAAAATCAATATTGCATTGAATACTGTTAATAATACATCGGAAAATACCCCCCTTTTGGATATAGTAATTATTATTCAAGTCTATTCAATTCATTTATTTTCCATTTTAAAACAATGTAAACACACAGGTTAAATACGGCAATAAAATCACAATGTAAAGTGTTGGGATACCCTTATAGGCAAACTGCTTGTGGGCAGGGTTCCAGTTTTGCGAAATGATAGTTAACTATAATACATAGGATCAGAGTATTTTTAATAAAATTATAATTCATTACTAACAATAATACATAAAATCAAGACATACAGCGTTTGCACATATTTTGTAAAAGAATGCCAGGCCCTAAAAGCTACGCTTATGAGGCAATTCTTCATGATTATTTTTTGTTTGTTAATGCTTTAATGTAATTACTGTACTAATTATGTAATTATGTTATAACCAGTTTGTAAAGTGAATCTGGATAAGGACCATGAAGGATGAGAAATGAAAAAAATTAATGACAAAAAAACATAAAAGAGCCAATTGGATCTGATCTATCAGAGATATTCATATTTCCTTAATAAAGCTGGCTACTTCATGACTAACTTAATAGCCAGAGTCCCTATAGACTGGTTTACTATCATATTCAAATTTATGGATATTTCCTTCCTTGGAACCTACTGATGAGTTATTCCCTTAACCTGTTATTAATGAATGGACTACAATACCGTAAATCTCAGTGTATAAGACGCACCCATATTTTTTTTTTCAATAGCTTTTTTTTGGTGATTTTACTTGCACAAATTTACTAAATATTGATTTTCAAGTCATAACAACACATCACAACACATCAGTTTTCCATGAATTTTGTTCTTCTGTTAGGAGAATACTTGATATTTTTCCGTCTTTCTCAGCGAGTGTTGGATGTCCGCCATACTGGATAGCAATCGCTACAATAAATCATATTCAAGCCAAGAGATGGCGCTGCTCAGTATTTTTTTTTCTCCTTTGCTTTTGCTTTTTTGCCGACCTCGTAGGTAGCAAGCCGGGTCAGCGTTCGAAAATCCGTGCGGGAAAGGACTTTCATTTTATTACGAGGCGTAGGTAAAGGCGCCGATTTGTGCTTGTGGACTAATAGCAACAATGTCGTTTTTAAAACTAAAGATGACAGACCAATTTTCCTCCGAGTCCAAACAGAAATTCGGACATAGGCTAGTTTGGTTCTAGTTTTCGAGTAGTGAGTCAACATCCCGTGTGTGAGAGAGCTGGGGCAATGCCGGTGCTCTGGGGCAAGCATGGGTGAGCGTCGGCCGGCATAAATCAAGTAAACTAGATGGAATTTGACTGTGCGCAGTCGAAAATGATGCCTCTGTCATAGAGCAATTTTACAAACCGAAACGGAAGAAATATTCAAATTCAAGTTCAATTGTAATCCATTAACATGTTCTCAGAATATCGTGATTACAAGCAATTTCTCATATACATATATGACCCTTTGATCTTTGACCTCATGACCCTAAAATCTACTCAGTTCATTGGCTCTGCAAGATGTCCTGAGTTAAATAGTAATCCGTCTGTCAGTTCTAATGAGAATGCGTCCACAAGCTATTTTTGCATACATAATGAGCCCATGACCTTTGAACTTATGAACCAAGAATCTACTCAGTTCATTGGCTCTGCAAGATAGATAAATGATCTAAGTTTGGCAGGAATCCATCAATCTGTTCTAATGATAATACGATCACAAGCTATTTTTGCATACATAATGAGCCGCATGACCTTGACCTTTACCTCATGACCCCAAAATCTAATCAGTTCATCGGCTCTGCAAGTAACATACATGACCTAAGTTTGGCAGGAATCCATCAATCGGTTCTTGAGATAACGCGATCACAAGCTGTTTTTGCATACATAATGAGCCCTTTGACCTCATGACCCAAAATCTAATCAGTTCATCAGCTCTGCAAGTAACATACATGACCTAAGTTTGGCAGGAATCCATCAATCGGTTCTTCAGATAACGCGATCACAAGCTGTTTTTGCATACATTATGAGCCCTGTGACCTTTGACCTTGTGACCCCAAAATCTAATCAGTTCATCGGCTCTGCAAGATACATACATGACCAAAGTTTGGCAGGAATCCATCAATCGGTTCTTCAGATAACGCGATCACAAGCTGTTTTTGCATACATTATGAGCCCTGTGACCTTTGACCTTGTGACCCCAAAATCTAATCAGTTCATCGGCTCTGCAAGTAACATACATGACCTAAGTTTGGCAGGAATCCATCAATCGGTTCTTCAGAAAACGCGATCACAAGCTGTTTTTGCATACATAATGAGCCCTGTGACCTTTGACCTTGTGACCCCAAAATCTAATCAGTTCATTGGCTCTGCAAGATACATACATGACCAAAGTTTGGCAGGAATCCATTAATCGGTTCTTCAGATAACGCGATCACGAGAACGGGACTTTGTAATGGAGGCATAAAAACAACTCTTCCCTTCAAATTAGGAACGTAGGTTAACTTCAAATAGTAGATCCTATTCTGTATTCGCATTACGTAATGAAGACCACTAAAAAAAAGTGGCATTTTCAGGACTCAAAATATCCTGAACCTGTCTATAGGACGCACCCCCGACTTTTAAATTTTTCCGGCCGAAAAAAAGTGCGTCTTATACACAGAGATTTACGGTACTTGGAATCCAGTCCGAATTCACTACTTTTTGCTATGTCAAAAACAACTTTAAAAGAGTATGCATAAAACTTGAATATGTTAGTAAACCTCTCTTTTCAGTGCAGGAGGTGTCACTTCGATCCAAATGGATTCTTTCACCTTTCTTGACCAGAAATGTTTTTCAAACTCAACAATATGGACATCATCCCATCAGTGTGTATCCAGTATTGAAGGGAGGGGGTCATCAGTTTCCACGTGCAGAAGGTCATAGTTCGCTGACACCAGACTTGGTGGAAAAACCATTAATGGATGTACATGTCTCGCGCACAGGAAACCCGTAGGTCAATCAAGGAACATCCCCTCTTCGTCTATCCGTCTTTCGGAGAGTCTTCGGGCGATGCAAATGTCAGATAATCTTACTTTACCATGTGGAGAAAGGCAGAGCAATACATAAAGCCTGTTCTATCTTCGCTCCAGTGATCTCGAGGCAGCACACAGCAAGAAACTGTGTGAATAAACTGTGTGATAACGGGTTTCCTTGCATAACTTGAATAGTAGTGCACTGCTAACATTGAAATTTCACAGATAGGACATACGTGACATATTTATAATTCGTGCAAAGTTCTACAGAATTTGATGTTGGCTGCAAAAGGGATACACTACCTTTAAAGGTACTATGTCCCATTTGCAGGCCAAAAAAATGAAAAAGTTAAATTCCAACTGCATTTGAAAGATAATACTAATTTAGAACTTCCCTAAAAAAGGTGGGGCTTGAAAATGTCTTCAAGTGGGAAAATAACGACTATTAGTTGTCAAATCGACTTTAGGGCTATAGAGCCCAAAAGTAATAGTCTTGATTTTCAGACAATTGTACCGAATGGTCATACGTTTTATGCTGCGCAAAGATTCAATCAGTTTAATCTTGGCCATCACAAGAAGTGGGTTATTGATGTAGACAAATGCTCATGTACCCTTTACAACTCTTTTCATGTATGTTATTACCAAAGAAGAAAAAAAGCCAGTCAGTCACTCAATAGTGTCTGACAGTGAAGTCTAGCAAGTAAACGGGTTTCCTTGCATAATTTGAATATGAGGACACTGCTAATGTTTAAATTTCACAGATAGGACATACATGACATATTCATAATTCCTGCAAAGTTGTACACCATTTGAGGTTGGCTGCAAAAGGGACATAGTACCTTTAAAGCTAAAAATGGTTTGGGCAATGTATGCGGAGAGAACATGGCTATAATTCATTCTGGATTGTTTATCCTGCAGTAGATTGATTGTTTGAACCAGTCAAATAAAAACAACCTCACAAAAGCTTGCTAGAAATCATCTTCAATAAAAACCACAACTCCCATTTGCACATAGTGACCTGTGTAACGCACATGTGGGTGGCCTACTTACTTTGATTTCCTTATCTTTCTATGCTCATTGTTACTCAGCCTCTATACATTTTCCATCAAAATCAGTTTGGCACATGTCATTTAGAGATAATCTTGAACATTCATTGTAAGTTTTGTTGGATTCTGTGAGAATTAATTTTCTATCATTACCAGAACTCAAGCTTACATTTATCTTTAAGGCCATGTAAAATTGATTTCATGTTGATCGTCCCCGCCCGCTTCCTTTTTGGGGGCCGCCTCCTATTTTTTGTTATTTGTTATTAGTTATTTTTTTTTTTTTTGAAATTTTTTTTTGAATTTTTTTTTTTTTTTTTTTTTTTTTTAAAGAAAAAAAACATGAAAAACACTGCTAAAATGGCTCTATTTCTGATTTAAAAAAAAAAAAATTGTCGGCGGCCATCTTGAAAAAAAATAGCCTCGACTGTCAGGGAAAATGTACCGAGCGGCCATTTTGAGCGGCCATTTTGAAATATCAAATAACATGGTACACCCTCCTCCTCTTTTTCAAAAAATCCGGACGATCAACATGTAATCAATTTTACATGGCCTAACAAATAATTTTTTTTCCTAGTACGACAGAGGAATACTCTCTTAATTATCCATAAAAATAAAAAAAACTTTATTCATGTATAAAGGTCAAAGGTCATACCTTCTTGGCAATCATTGTGACCGAAGACAACTGGACTCTTCGTCTGTGACAGCAGTTTCCTGAAAAATAAAAAGATAAATATCTGAATAAGCAAGAAAAATTCAAATTCAAGAAAACTGAAGTAAGCACCCGAAGTCATAAGCTAGTTAGGAGATGTGTGCATGTGCAGATATAGGTCATTTGTACAAATCTGTAAAAATCACTGAAAGGCATGCTGGATATGTGATCATGAAATTTATTTAATCATTATTCATTTATGCACCTATATAGTGCGATACACAGATGGAAGAATTCTTTACAAGAGGGCAAACAAAAGTATTCATGAAGCACCTCCATCGCTTTGGCAGTGATTATTAAAATGCACAAAGTGGGGCTTCTCCATGTTTAAAGGGATTGGGTATCTTTGCCTCAGATTCTAAACCAAATCCTGGATTTAGCTCATGCTGCAAACATAATTATAAACCTTTAGGTCAGTCAGGAATCCCATGACTTTTACAAGCCTGTCTGATTATCAAGATATTTATGATTGGAATAAGAAATTTCAAAAACCGTTTTCCCAACGGTTTTTCATAACACTACAGTCTATTGAGGAAAATGTGTATGGTAAAACCTGTCACTCAAAGATTTTTAATTTTTTGAAGCACTTCATGATCATTTTGAAGCGCAATTTCTTAGGGCTTCAATATTACACCATATCACAGACACTGATAACACATAGGGCCATGTATCTCAGATATGTAAAATGGGAAACATTGTTAAACAATGCCTTTAAGCCCATCTGTACTAGTTTACAGGAGGGATTAGACCACCATGCAAGGTCACTGTGGCAATTATTTCATCAAATCAGCTCTCACTTATAAGAAAAAAAGGATCATGGGGGACCAATGGTCACCGATTAGGCATTGTTTGCTATATAGTGGGCGCAAGTAGCTATAAGTAGTGCAGTGGGCCTTTAAAAAATATGTCGATATTAGGACTGTATAATATTATGTACATATTAAAGATAAAGGTGAGTTCTGGTAATGCGATTGCATTGTGAATGAAAAGGTGTGGAATGGATCAGAAAAGTTGATCATATAGCATGTAAGTAAATCATCATAAATTTGGCACAGTCTTGGTAAAGTAACAATCACTGTACACAGAAAGATGTATATGGGACAACACAAATGGTGTCGGGGCTAGTACTACCTTGATTTCCTTATCTTTCTATGCTCATTACTCAGCCAGTATACATTTTCTTCCAAAATTGTTTGGCACATGACATTTATTTGTAATCTTGAACATTCAGTGTAAGTTTTGTTAGATTCTGTGAGAATTCATTTTTTTTTTAAAACCAAAATTCAACTTTATCTTTAACTAAGACTCACTTGATAAATATTCTCTCTTCATCAAGGTTGAAGGCCATAATCTGTTTCATGAACTGTTGGTTACTGTCATCTTCGAAGGTCAATCCCAGAGCTTTGTTGAACCATCTGAAATAAGAACAAATCAACATTTTTTTTAAGGTAACAAATTAAAAACAGTGCAAAAAGGAATATACTCCCTCTAAATGTGCACCAATATTCACACACATCAGTAGAGGCGCTGTGGTATAGTGGTTCATTCACTTGACTTTCAAAGGGTTGAAGGTTCAAATCCCAACCAGGCACTAACAACCTTATTACAGTCAAACCTGTCTATAGTGACCACCCAAGGGGAAACACAATTGGTGGCTGTTTGTAGACAGGTTTGCATTGGTTGCCATTTTGATTTTGAGTAATTGATTATAAGCACTCGCAAGGCCTCTCGCACACCTGTGGCGCAGATCCGTAAACAATTCTCTGTGGCTTTATAAGGGCTTTATAAGGGCTCAGTCGGGTGAAAACGAGGCAGAGAGCCAATCAATAAATCTATTAAACAAAGCTTAAACCTTTATGGGTAACCCATTTTATTTCCTCTGAGTGCACTTTTGGCACCCTGGTGAAAATGATATTGGTAAACTTAAACATTTGCCATTGTTTTATTTTGTATCAGACAAAAAGATAAATTTGTTATGTCTGTTTACTGTCTGTAGAATTTTGTCTGTTTTGTTTTGTTTTAGTTTGTTTTTGTTTACCTTAGCTTCGCTTTGTGCAGATCTATTCTGTTTTGTTTGGTCGGGATGGATGGATGGAGGGAGGATTCGGGTTCCCCAAGGTTACAGAAAACAGTAACATTTTGAAGCAGAATAAGACAAGATAAACCAAGACCATGTTTTTCTTTTCACAGACACAACGTTCAAATTGCATGTAAAAGACTCCAGCAGATAAGACTTTTGGTAAACAAATTAACCCATTAAGTCTATCTCAACATTTTTGAATGGTTCTTGGGCAATTCATGTAACAGTCATTTGTAGGATAAGTACTTAAGCAAACCTATCGCTGAATGAGCCATTGTCGTGTCTATGCCGCTACATTGCTTCCGATCAATACAATAAATGTCTGGAATGAGGGAGTGTATTTCATTTTTGGAATTATAAATCCCCTGGCATGGGAAATCTGTGTTTTGGAATCGTGAACCTTTGGAAATTATGAACCTTTAGAAAGATGAACCTTTAGAAAAATGTAGTGTCAATAAAATGAGGGCCTCCCATTAGTCTTATGGTGCGTTCAAGCGAATTTTTGAAGCAAAATATGAATCACAAATCAAAACATGATTGCTGCGGAAGATCGTTCAGGCATTTTTCATCAACACTGATTCTCGCTTATTTCAAGCCCAGCCACTGTGCATCACATCGCACAGTTCGACCCAGAAAGTATAGGTAGACTTTGGCGAGCCCCTTTCTGAATTTGTTTACAGTCGACTGTTGTTTTGCCCAAACCATAAGCAGGCCACGATATGACGTCATAGAATCATGACTGAAATCTCTGTTGCATTCAAACGATTTTTAGCGACCGTGATTCTGCAGAATCATGTTACAAAACGCATCTTTTTCAGCATTTCATTTTGCCTTTTGAAACAGGTTCATTTTTACTACCGACAAAAAAAAACTAGATGGAACTTCGACTGCGCGCAGTCGAAAGTGATGCCTCCGTCATAGAGCAAGTTTACAAACCAAAACAGAAGAAATTTTTCAAATTCAAGTTTCATTGTAATCCATTAACAGGTTCTCAGAATATTGTGATTACAAGCAATTTCTCATATACATATATGACCCTTTGATCTTTGACCTCATGACCCTAAAATCTACTCAGTTCATTGGCTCTGCAAGATGTCCTGAGTTAAATAGTAATCCGTCTGTCAGTTCTAATGAGAATGCGTCCACAAGCTATTTTTGCATACATAATGAGCCCATGACCTTTGAACTTATGAACCAAGAATCTACTCAGTTCATTGGCTCTGCAAGATACATACATGATCTAAGTTTGGCAGGAATCCATCAATCTATTCTAATGATAATGCGATCACGAGCTGTTTTTGCATACATAATGCGCCCTGTGACTTTTGACCTTAGACCTCGTGACCCCAAAATCTAATCAGTTCATCGGCTCTGCAAGATACATACATGACCAAAGTTTGGCAGGAATCCATCAATCGGTTCTTGAGATAACGCGATCACGAGCTGTTTTTGCATACATAATGCGCCCTGTGACTTTTGACCTTAGACCTCGTGACCCCAAAATCTAATCAGTTCATCGGCTCTGCAAGATACATACATGACCAAAGTTTGGCAGGAATCCATCAATCGGTTCTTGAGATAACGCGATCACGAGCTGTTTTTGCATACATAATGAGCCCTGTGACCTTTGACCTTTGACCTCGTGACCCCAAAATCTAATCAGTTCATTGGCTCTGCAAGATACATACATGACCAAAGTTTGGCAGGAATCCATCAATCGGTTCTTGAGATAACGCGATCACGAGCTGTTTTTGCATACATAATGCGCCCTGTGACTTTTGACCTTAAGACCTCGTGACCGCAAAATCTAATCAGTTCATCGGCTCTGCAAGATACATACATGACCAAAGTTTGGCAGGAATCCATCAATCGGTTCTTCAGATAACGCGATCACGAGAACGGGACGTACGGACGGACGGACGTACGTACAGACGTACGGACGGACGGACAGACGGACAACCCAAAAACATAATGCCTCCGGCTACTTCGTAACGGAGGCATAAAAACACGATCATATGTTAAAGATAAAGATGAGTTCCGAACATGCAATTGCATTGTGAAAGAAACGTTGTGGAAAAGTATTGTTGTATACGGCAAGGTTCTGGAATCATCAAAATGATAAGAAATTTGGCCCAGTCTTGGTAATGTACACATAAATATGTACTGTATATGAGACTACACAAACATGTGCCATAAAATCTGTGCCATAAAATCTGTCCCAATTTTTATGCGATGACATGCTTTTCAGGAAACATTTTTTATCTGATGTTTTTCCGCACTTGCATAATAACAATGATAACGCTCACAAATTATGTTTCACCTCTCCCCAAAACTCAACATTTTCTTTAAACTAAACGTCTTTGAAACGTATTTCTAGGGTGAGAAGATGTCACTTGAATGCACACTTGTCTAGCACCTGGTCCAGCCATCTTGGTGTTTTACACGTTTCATGTTTTGAAACACGTTTATTTTTATGACTGACAAAAAAAAATCGCTTGAACGCAACCATGTTTTAAACTAAACGTCTTTGAAACGGCATTTCTAGGGGGATTAAGTGTGGCTTGAACGCAGTCTTACTTGTCTAGCACCTGGTCGAGCCATTTTGGTGTTTTACACGTTTCATGTTTTGAAACACGTTAATCTTTATGACTGACAAAAAAAATTGCTTAAATGCAACCATGCTTTTAACTAACGTCTTTGAAAACATCGTTTCTGGGGTGATTAAGTGTCGCTTGAACGTGCTCTTACTTGTCTAGCACCTGGTCCAGCCATCTTGGTGTCTTACACAGCGGAAGCTGGAGTTGATGGAAGCCAGCTAGCTTGCCAGCGATGATCCTAGAGAGTTCAGGGTTCGATAGTTCATCGGTTCTTAGGGCACGGGACTGTAAACAAGCAAACAAACAAACATATAGATAAATAAACAGATATGGTAAACATAGAAATAATACTAACAGTGCTCATGCGAATAGATTGTATTCCATTGGACCCTGAAGTGATGGAGTTGGAAGTCCGGTTGTAATGCAATTTAGCCAATCATGGCTTATTGTTACAGGCTTACAGCTCAAAATTTGAGAGAGAAGTATTCCTCCCCTCCCCTGAAGGACCAAATCTGGCATTATTATGAAGAATAGCACACACAAAACGTGGCCTCCCAGCTGCAAACTTAGTCAGAACAATGCACCTGAAATATGGGATAATCTTTTTCTTTGTATAATCTTTTTTTTTTTTATTAAATTTTTCTATGCTTGTCACAGAATTCTAGAACAAAGAGCACTTTTGAATTGTGTAATTTTGTATTTGTTTTTTTGCCAGTTACAGAATTTTCAGACTTGGGTCCCACCTGGCCAGATAATTTCAGGAAAACATAATAAGTAAAAGTTAACCGACATCCCATTGAAATGTGTCTATTGTAATCAACACATGTTCTAATTGGATGTCTGGGAACTCGTACTTATGACGATTTCATGAAACGACACCCTGATTCCACTAGTGACATACTCCCTGTTAAAGACGCATAGTAGTGGGTTCTCATTGAGAATTTGACACCGTTCGGGTGTTTACCCAATAACAGGTGTTGACAGTCACCAGGATTAGCCTTCAGTTTTATGACCATTAGACCTTATGTAATGCTTTGCTTTTCCCTCACCCGAAGGATCTCTGAGAGATGAGGGGGTATTTCTTGATAGGACTCTGGGTTTGCTGTGTGCAGACTGGTGCACCCATTAAAGGCACACTGTCCTACTTGTAGCTACTTGCTCCCTCTATATAGAAAACTTCCCCAATCGGTGCCTGTTGGTCCCCCATGATCCTCTTTTTCTTATGTTAAATGAGAGCTGAGTTAATGAGATAGCCACCTGTCACAGTGACCTATATGGCTCGCTGTGTGGTCTAATCCCTTCTAGCTGAAGTAGTAAAGCCTCCCTTTAATAGTATTACCATCAAGTCTGGTGTCAGCGAATTATGGCCTTCTGCACATGGAAACTGACGACCCACCCACTTTAACCCGGCCTGATAGTATCATGACTTGATTGGAATTCTAGCTAGGACCAAGTAATGGATCGTCCAGAAACGGACTGTATCAAATACACCTGTTGTACAACATGACACCTCTAAAAAGATTCTTGGCAGATCAATTATTAAAAGGCATCGTTTAACAATGTTAAATCTGAGATGCATGGCCCTACGTGTTATCAGTGTCTGTCATATGCCGCAATATTTGAAGCCCTACAAAAATTACGCTTCAAAATGATCATGAAGTGCCTCAAAAAAGTAAAACTTTGAGTGACCGGTTTTACCATACTCATTTTCCCTAATAGACTGTACCGTTATGAAAACGTTTAGGAAAAAGAACAAGGGAAACGCTCTCGGCGGTCTCGCCTGCATAACGCAATTCAATATGATAAACCAGAACGTCAATGACGTACATTGTAGTGCTCATCCGCATCTCGCAACAACAAATATCGTGGTACACTTTTGAACTGGTCAAAAAATAAAAATGTGATGCCCTTGAAGGGACATAATTTCATTTCATTTGCATAAAGTACCATAAATAATCAATGGAGCAAAATCTCAAAATTCTGTGTAGAATTTTAGTGTTCCAAATTTAGCTCTACCAGATAAGGCAAACCAAATCAAAATCGGTCAAGAAATGAGGGAGAAGAAGCAATTTTTGTTATTTTTGGAAAAAATTTGCATAAATTACCATTTTTAATTAATGGAGAACAATTTCAAAATTCGGTGTAGAAGTTTAGTGTACCAAAGTTAGCTCTACCAGATAAAGCAAACCAAATCAAAATCGGTCGAGAAATGAAGGAGAAGAAGCATTTTTTGTGATTTCAAATAAATTTGCATAAATTAGCATAGATAATGAATTTCACGATTCTGTGTACAAGTTTTAAATCCCCCTCCTAGCCCTATCATATGAAACAATCAGAATCAAAATCGGTCGAAAAATAACGAAGCATTTTGAAAATCTTGATGATGATGCCACAACATAGTCCAAGTCTGTTGACCTGAAATGACCTTTGACCTTGACTTTGTGATCTGAAATTCTACTCACATGATTGGGGATACTTGATTACCCTATAATCCAAGTTTCATTGACTAAGAACCTATACTTTAAAAATTATATCAAAAATTCAAAAACTTAACCTTAGGTTAAGTTTTTGATGTTGACGCCGTCGCCGCCGCCGCCGTCGCCGTCACCGGAAAAGCGGCGCCTATGTCTCGCTTTTTGCTACGCAGGCGAGACAAAAATGAAATTTTGATTTCCAATCATAAATATCTTGATAATCAGACAGGCAAACTGCCTGTAAAAGTCATGGGGTTCCTGACTGACCCAAAGGTTTATGATTATGATTGTAGCATGAGCTAAATCCAGGATTTTTGTTTCAGAATCTGAGGCAATGTTACCCAATCCCTTTAATTTAGCCTTGGACCATGGTTGAACTGAGTTAACTGGCCTTATAGCATTTCAGTGCAATGGTCTGGAAGGAACATAGCTTTGACATCATTTATCATTTGTCCATGTGCACCCATGCCACCCTTGGTATTAACTTGGAATATCTCATGCTTCGTATGATCATCAACTGTGTAGAGTACTCAACATCACTTTAAGAGATAAGTTATTGGAACTGGAAACATGGTATATAACGTTTGTAAATTGTAGTCATCAGCATCATCCAAATTATCCTATCAAAGTCATCAACCTCAATATCATTCTCAACATCCTCTTCATCGTCACCAGCACCATCCTACTCAATTTTTGTTTTTGTTCACCTACAACAGCATCATCATCATCATCATAACCATCACAGTCATCATTGTCCTTATCCCCATCAACATCATCATCACCATCATCTTTGTCATCATCTTTGTCGTCGTCATCCTCCTCCTCCTCCTCATCATCTCATCATCATCATCATCATCACCAGCATCCTACTCAAATATTATTTTGTTCACCGACATCATCACCATCTTCATCATCATCATCATCATCATCATCACTATCATCACAACCATCATCATCATCATCATCATCATCATCATCACCATCACCAACATCATCATCATTATCATAATCACCATCATCATCATCACCACCACCATGACCACCACCACCATCATCATCATTATTGGCTTCATCATCATCACAACCATCATCATCTTGCTCCTCCTTAACAATGTTCTTTCATCATCACCACCATGATCATTACCCCCAAATATCTCTCATCAAAATTGAACTCACTGGAATGAATTCTTCAAGTCGTCCTTCGCTGAAGACCCCGTAGAGCTTTGGAGCCTGCCTCCTCTCCGACAGCAACGAAAAGATCACGGTGTCAAGAAGCGGCGTCTCACCCTCAAAGAAGATCTCGCCGTAGACGCGGAGAAGGACCTCGCCTGGCTCGGTAGTGCATTTAGCTCGCTGGTGGGCGGGAAGAGAGCATAAGTAAAGGTAGTTACTAAGGCCCGCTCTGTGTATCCACGCAACCAATGCATATGGATAGGACAAAAGAGAAGGAAAAAAACAGCATGCAAGTTTTGATCAAATAAAATTGCTATTCTATAC
>JAVYIG010008358.1:65000-90349 GCA_035222895.1 Strongylocentrotus droebachiensis
GTAATGCATGATTAAAATAAAGAGAGAGAGAGAGAGAGAGAGAACCACCATCATTTTGCAATGGTTCAGGGTTCGTGTAATGTACATTTGAAACCATTTCTTAGCGTCTCAACCCTAAAAAAATAGCAAAACTATTTTTGAGGAAAAGCATTATACTGAATTAAATAAAGAATAATAGCTTTATATTGGATCATACTAATACTGATACGGGCTAAAGACAATGTGGTATTTGTATAGAGGTATTCCAAAATGACATTCTGATAATCAACATTTGTTCTGGTATCATATGTATATACGCATAATACAACTGATCTTTATGATTTCTTAACGTGACATAGCTTCTTCTCCCGCTGCAAACAAAACAGAAAACAAGGTTATTTAATAAAAGGACCATGCGACAAATAATCATTGTGATTCAAATTGATGCAAGGATTTTTTTGAATAAGCAATGCTTTTCACCAGAATCTTCTTTGTAAAAACGACTTTTACAAATCTCAGCCATGCAATTCTGCCACTGTGTTGTAAGATCACTTTGAGATTAGGAGAAGTGTATTATGTAATGGGTATTTTAAATTGAATGGAACGTCTCAACTCAGTAAGCATGGCTGAGATTTGTAAAAGTTGTTTTTACAAAGAAGATTCGGGTGAATAGCAGTGCTTATTCAAACAAATATTCGCATCAATTTGAATCACAATCATTATTTGTCGCTTAATCCCTTTTAATGACCATGTTCTCTTTTCGTTTGCAAGGGAGAAGAAGAACTGTCACGTTAAAGACATCATAAAGATCAGTGTTGTATGCGTATATATTATATACACAGGCCAGTAACAGCTATGTAGCTTGTAAATTTGTAAGAGGAAAAATGCTGATTGAAATGATAATGATGAAATAGCAAATAATTGAGGAGTATCATAGGTACCAATTCAATGGATATTTGTATAAAAAAGAGCCCCCGTCAGTAATAAAAGAGCCCCCGTGAGAAGGCTCACGGGGGCTCTTTTTTCGGGGGAAGAGCCCCCGTGGACAAAAAATTAATTTGAGCCCTGGATGGAGGTGGTGAAAAAATGCCTGATGAGTAACAAAAAAGATGGAACATGCAATCTATCATTTTATGAACATTGATGCACATTGTGACGTATAAAAAAATTACAGATGTCATCAAGTTGGTCGCAGTTTGTAAAATTATTCACAAAAATCTGTTATGTATTATTTCATTTAAAAATAATTTGTTAGTCTGCTTGGTCACTACACCAATAGATAAATATCAAACATGTACATGATATTTATCTATTTGTACATTGCACATGCAGACTAACAGGTATTAGCTTTATGTATCTCAATATCTTTAAATTTCTTTCTTTTCACATAATTAAATATATCATTTTATGAACATAGATGTACATTGTACCGTATACAAAAATTGCAGATGTCATCAATTTGGTTGCAGTTTGTAAAATTATTCTCAAAAATCTGTATGTATTGTTTCATTTAAAAATAATTTGTTAGTCTGCATGTTCACTGTACAAATATATAAATATCATACATATATTTTTGTATGATATTTATGTATTTGTACAATATACATGTACATGTATTTCATTTTGTTTTTTTCAAAAATCAGCAACTTTGACTGAACACATCTATTTGCATGATATTTATCTATTTGAACACTGTACATGTATTTCATATATTTTTTCAAAAGTCAGAAACTATAACTGTACAAATATCGTACATATATTTGCATGATATTTATCTATTTGTACAGTGTATGCATTTCATATATTTTTTCAAAAATCAGAAATTATGACTGTACAAATATTGTACATACTGTATATTTGCATGATATTTATCTATTGAGTACTGTGTACATTTTACATGTATTTTATTTTTTTTTTTTCTCAAAAATCAGAAACTTTGACTGTACAAATATATAAATATCATACATATATTTGCATGATATTTATCTATATGTACAGTGTACATGCATTTCATTTTTTTTCTTCAAAATTCAGAAACTTTGACTGTACAAATAAATAAATATCATAGTATGATATTTATCTATTTGAACACTGTACATGTATTTCATATATTTTTTCGAAAATCAGAAACTATGACTGTACAGATATTAAGAAAATAACTACAGTTGGTGAAGGTGATGGGACAAACTATCACTTCCGAGGCGATCTGGATGTAGCTATCTTCCGAAGCGAAGCTGAGGAAAGTTTGCCATCGCCTGAAACCAAAAGGTGATTATTTGCTTTACATTCCACATCTAAAACAATTTAACTACAAAAAGAAAAGGACGTGTATGCATCTACAGTTGTACATGAAAGACACCAGGCCCAAATTCACACCAAAAAAGTTAAAAGTTTAACCCAACCCCTCGAGGGTACGGTGCGCACATGTGTTTGCTTTTATTGCGCTCATTGGTAATGCGCGCTTAATTACGCCTGTTTTAGTGCACTTTTTGGATAATCTTCAGTGAAAGTGCGTTGCCCTGTGTAGATAGTACATCTATCTTCAGTGAAAGTGCGTTGCACTGTGTAGATAGTAGTACTATCTACACAGTGTAACAAACTTTTTGCTTCTCCCATCAATAATGGGGGAACTATCTTTCATCACGTGATTTACTTTTGACCAATCGTAGGGCAAGATTCTTAGTATGTGGAATATAAATACAAATATCGTACATAAATGTATCTATTGCTTGAGTGTACATATGCAGACTAACAGATAATAGCTTCATGTAGAAAACAATTCCTTTCTTTTCACACAATTAAAAGCTTACGACTCGCTATCTTTACTTGATAGAGCTCACCCTGTGAGGGTTAAAGTTTCTGATTGTTGAAAAACAAATATTTATCTCCTAACACATGTAGGTAATAAACTAATAATAACCACATTTGATCTCAAAGAACTCTTGAAATAGTTGTACATTATAGGCTTGTCTTCATCAGCTCTTCATCAGCTCGAGATTGCCAAATAGCCCGCTATTTCTGATTTGGGAAATAATCCCAAAGTTGCAAATCGCGTCTTCATCAGCTCGAGACTTGACCTCGAAACTGGAGCTTGAGAAATTAGCTCAAGATATTTTGCTCAGCGTTAGCACATAGTGCGAGTCTTCTGGCTAGTGAAGACACACCGGACAAATAGCGGGATATTTTACAAACTAGCCCAAGATATCTTATCTTGGGATGATTATCTTGACAAAATATCTCACTAATTGCAACTTCGGGCTGATGAAGTCGCAAATTAACTGGATAATTTGCGATCGGGATAGTTCAAATAGCGGGATACATGTGTATTTGGCAATCTCGAGCTGATGAGGACAGGCCTATTATGTACATGTAAGTCACTTTGAGACCAAGACAGGCAGGTCAAGGAGTCGGAAAACAATACTATTTATCCAGGGGTGTAGAAAATCACCTTGAGATTTTGAGAGATCATGGACTGATGTACTTTTATCTGTTATGTTAGGTGTATTCTTATTTTTCTTTTGATTGTTTTGTATTTTTATCAGATTGTGGAAATAAACTAAACTTGAAACTTGAATTTATCTATATATATATGTGTACAAGTCGATAATACTTGTGCTGTGAGCAGTCAAGGAAAGAATTATTGTTGTTTAAAAAAAATTCTAGTGTATTGATAAAATGTGTCCTCGTTACAATTACATGTACATATAACAGCCTTTTCACACACAGCTAAAATTCTATAAACCATGAAAATCAGTATTGATTTTATTATTTACGATATAAATCTACGTATCTACCTATTCTACTTTGCTATTGTTGCACCTCAACATTGCATAACCGAAACTTAAAACACATCGCCAAATTGCTCATACCCCCCCGCCCAAAGGCGCCCTCCGTGACCCTTGCGTCCGAGCGCCGCCAACGTAACCTCTTCCTCTTATCACGAGTTCCCTAGGACACACCTTGGTAAAGGCGCTGGGGATGGAGGGAGGGAAAATAGGTAGATACGTAGATTTATATCGTAAATAATAAAATCAATACTGATTTTCATGATTTACATCAATAAATCAACGTATCTACCTATTCTACTTTGCTAAAGACCAGCACAGATTAAAGCCGGGTGGTAAAAACCAAGCAAACATATCAACTTGATGAGAAATAGATGACGAAGCCGACTTTAGAGAAGCGACCGCAAAAGCTCGTTCGCCCGCGGGCACATCTTTGAGGCAAAAAACAGTAAAAGAACTTGGAGACTTCCAAAAAGCTGCTTTACAGATATCTCGAAACTGAAACTCCGATGAAAAGAGCCCAAGACGTACTGACACTGTGAGTATCATGGGCACGAGGAGTCCTGCCAGGCGTCAAGGCCTCAGGGCCCGCCGCCTTGATAGCCAAGACTAACCACCTGGAGATCTTATCCCGAGATGCCGCCGAAAGTGGCTCTCGAGAAACCAGAAAGAGCTGATCCGACTTGCGAAAAGGCTTCGTCTTGTAAAGATACCATTTGAGGGCGCGAACGGGACACCACAGTCCGTCCCCGAAAACCGAAGAAAAATCCGACAAGGGATGAAGCACCACTTCCACTGAACCCGACGTGTCAGACTGATTCTAAGCAATAAAAGAAGCCTTGGGAATCAAACGAACCCCACGTCCTTCCCAGCGGATATGCCCAGAGGTAACTGAAAGGGTATGAAGTGAGCTCCTACGCTGACCAGAAGTGATTGCCATGAGAAAAACCGTCTTGACCGTAGTAAGCAGAAGCATCGCAGAACACAGCGGTTCGAAGGGAGGGCCAAAACCTTGGGTAAACTCCACACTGGCGTCAGAGGTCTGAAGAAGGGTCTCTTAAGGAAGAAAGACTTCAAAAGAGCCGCTAGCTGAGGAGCAGAAGAAACCGAAGATAGCAGACCGATAGCCACAAATCGTTGACAGAGCTCTCCCCTTGTCATACAAAGAGATCAGAAAGTCAGCAATAGAAGGTAAAGACGCCTCTCTAGGGGCGACGCCCACCTCCTCACACCAAGTGTGAAAAACATCCAACCATGAGCTGAAAACCGTCCTGGTCGACTCTCGTCTACTCTGGACTAGAAATTGTGCAGCACGTTCGGAGAAACCTGACGAACGAGCCCTCTTCCCGATAACCGTCAAGCGGTCAGACGGAGGATTTCCGGCCGCTGGTGTAGAAAACCAGACAGAGGTTGCGACACCAGATCCGGATGACACGGCAACGACCACGGAGTCCCCACCAGGAGGGTCAGGAGGTCCTGAAACCACGACCTCGCCGGCCACCAAGGAGCTATGAGAATCATCATCGCTTGATCTTCCCTGATCTTCCAGAGCACATGGGGAAACGACGCGAACGGGGGAAAGGCGTAAGCCCTCCATCCCTCTACGGGATCGCGAAAGCGTCCAGAGCAAAAGCTCCTGGTTCCCGGACTCCCGAGAAAATCGAGGAAAACGATGGTTGAGCGAAGTTGCGAAGAGATCGATGTCGAGAACACCGAACACTCTCCTCAGTTGCCTGAAGACAGTCGGAGTCAGAGTCCACTCCGAGGGAAGGCACTTGCCTCTGGAGAGAAAGTCCGCTAAGATATTCTCTTCGCCCGGGATATGTGATGCAATCGGGAACACCCTCGCCCCCTTGCACCACGCCCAGAGTTGAGAGGCCAACTCGTTCAGAGCCACAGAAAGAGTGCCTCCTTGTCTGTTGATGTACACCATCACCGATACGTTGTCCGTAAGAATCAGAACCGAACGACCCACCCGACGAGCACGGAAGTGACGAAGCGAAGCAAACACTCCCATGAGTTCCAATACATTGATGTGGGGCAGAAATTCCAGATGACTCCAGTCTCCTGAAATCATTGACCCCTGGCAATGACCTCCCCAAACCAACAGCGACGCGTCCGTGGTGACGGTCACGGAAGGGAGAGGAACTCGGAAGCGTCCGCCCTGAAGGAAGAAGGAACGACGAAGCCAAGGACCTAGAAGACCCTTGATTCTGGACAACAGGGGGATCCATGACAAAAGAGAACTCACGCTCGGCTGATAAAACTCCAACAGAAAGAGTTGGAAGGGACTCATCAATAGTCGACAATCTGGAAGCATGTCGACTAGACTGGAGAGAAACCCTAGCCACTGAAGCCAACGCTCGGCTTTCACCCGACGTGCACATCTCAGAGACCGAGCAGTCCTGACTATCGTCTCGACCCTGTCGAGACTGGGACGAGCCAGCTGATGACGAATGTCCAGCTGAGCACCTAGGTAAGACGGCGTGCGAGTCGGAACGAATTCTGATTTCTCCCAATTTATGAGAAATCCGATATCTTGAGTCGTACTGATCAGAATCTGCATATGATCCAACAGCCTGACTGACGCCACGACTCTTGTGAAAATCCGAGGAGCAGGGCGCAAACCGAACAGGAGCGCTCTGTAACGGTAGAATTTGCCCCGGCACATGAAAATAAGCGTCGCGAAGATCCAAAGAAACCGCGACGTCTGCGGGATTCAATGAAGAAAGGATGGTTGCCAGATGATCCATTCGGAAAAGAACCTTTCCCAAATGAAGGTTAAACCGCTTCATGTTGAGAATCATTCTCAAAGAACCCGAGCACTTGGGCATTACGAACACCGGCGACAATTCCCGTACCACCGACAGAACAAATGCATCGCTGGTGATCTTCTCCCACGCCGGGAGAAATCTCCGGAGCCGCCCGCCGACCTAAGACCCAAGCACTAGGGGGAAGCCATCTCTAGAGAATGACTTCCCACCACCAAAAGGGAGTCCGGGAAGATAGAAGAATCACGGTAAGAAGAACCTCGAGACGAAGGACGACCACGATCCTGGTATTCCTCCTCGGCCGGGTACCAGTCCTGAGGGCGGCCCTTAGACTGGACGACGTTCTTACGAAAAGAACCCGAAAACTTCAACTATTCTTACGAGGTCTGGAGGAAGGAACCGGCTCTTGGACATCGCGAAAAGCAACGGACAGGTCTCGAGCCTGCTTCTCACCATCAATCTCGGCTTGCAGTAGAGTAGTGAAACTACCTCCACAAAGGTGGGGGCTGGCCACTGGAATCTGCGGAAGCAGTCCTGGAATTTGATGCGGTCGAATGCCCAAAAAAGTGAGCACAGCCTCCCGACGATACTTCTCGATGGAATGCGAAGTCACCGCAAGCCGTGAGAAAAGATCAAACAACAAAATGTCACTTTTATCAAAAGGACCACGAGTCCCAAACTTCTTCCCCAAACGACTGGCCACCGCCACAAGTCTGGGAGAAACCCGTTTAAGACACAAAAACAAAACCGCATCCTGAGGAACGAAAGCGTACTTGTCCACCTGCCGCTTAAGAAATCCCGTCGATGACGACAAGTCTTCTGCGGCATTCACAAATTCTTCTTCGTGTAGATCAGGAAGAAACAGTCCCTGAACCGCTGAAGAGTCCGAATTAGAAGACAGGAAGTCCCGCCGCCCCGACGATAACACCGGGACGACACAAGAATCGGGCACATATTTGTGAAACAAGGCTAACGAATCCGCCGCCAGAGACACAAACGGAGTAGACGCATCATCCCCCGCAACTGAACCAAACGACTGAGCGATGGAACCAGTGTCCCAACGATCAACCGAGCCCCCCCTATCTTGACCAGATAAACAGGGACGATCCCCGCCTCTCAGAGCGCCCAACGAAGCGTGAGGCGGAGAAGCAAACAGAGAGGACCCCGGCCGAATATGACAACTCGAAACCCGCACCGGCGACTGCTCAGGCGAGATCGATGCATCTTCGGAAAACTCCGAAAATAAAACAACCGCGATCGGATCCGAAAGTGAAGTAGGACGAACCGGAGGAGCCGACTCGGGCACCGAAGATCGAAAAGCGTCAGCAACAGCCCGCATCCAATCCGAAAAATCCGGCGGGGGTGGAGGCACCGACGGAGGGAGAGTAGCCACCAAAGGCGGACCCCGAGGAGCCGCAAACGGTTCCGTAAAATCAGAGCGCGGATTCTTCGAAGGATAAACAAAATCCGAGGAAGAACCGGCCACAGCGTCCCGGGAACCCCGCCTCTTACGAGACGTAGCGGTAACGTAAAAGGCCGAAGGAACGGGACGGTTATCCGATAAAAGCCCGACGGTAGGAGCCGCAAACCGAATCGGGAAAACGGAACATGCACCGACGGAGAGGCGCGGTTAGTTGAAGCCCCAGGATCCGACTCGGCTGCACGGGTACCCGGACCGAAAAAACGAAACCGGCAAATCCGAACAAGGGATAGAAGAACCGATCGGTGACCGGTTCAAGTCCGGATCCACGGAAGCAACCCGAATATCCGTCGATGGCTTTGTGCACCGACCAACAAAAGACCTGACGGAACAATTGTTGGCGGTGCAGAACTAAGGCCCGTTCCACCCAGAGTTAATACCTCTGGGTTTCCGGGAACCGTCTCGAGAGGAGATAAAATCGCCCCCTCGACCATTCTCATAGGCTTGCCTTGCCCGCAAAAATGTCTGCTGACATTTGCATCCCCGGGGTTTGCGGTGTCACCACCGCTCCCGAGGGGCGTAACTAACGAAGACTTATTAGTAGAATCCTTCGTCTTCGTGTCCTTCGATGGATTTGTGCACCCACCAAACAAAAGACCTGACGGAACAATTGTTGGCGTTGCAGAACTAAGGCCCGTTCCACCCAGAGTTAATACCTCTGGGTTTCCGGGAACCGTCCCGAGAGGAGATAAAATCGCCCCCTCGACCATTCTCATAGGCTTCCCTTGCCCGCATCAACGTCCACTGACGTTCGCATCCCCGGGGTTTGCGGTGTCACCACCGCTCCCGAGGGGCGTAACTAACGAAGACTTATTAATAGAATCCGTCGTCTTCGTTCTCGCGACAGAACTTGATTTCTTCTTCGTGAAACCTGCTAAGAGAAAATAAGAACTGCGAGACATATTATAACCTGCGGGAAAGAAAAATTAAACAAAGGGTACGAGCAATTATCAACAAGAATTAAATAATCTACCAGTGACTAAAACACCCCACCGACTACCCCCGCACGCACCCGAGGCCTCGGAGGAGTGAGGACAGGCAAACGCGAAAGCGGAAACGTAACAGTAGTCGGCAAGAAAACGTTCTAGAATACTGATAAATAAATAAATTCACGGAGTGAAACTACTCTCTAACGAACAGGAAATCGTAGAGAATATTATAAAAGGCGAAAATGCGAACCAAAAAGTGACTAAAGAGGAAAAACTCTTCAACTTTTGGGAGCGATTTTTAGTGTAACTTATCCGTTCGGATGCGAAGAGATAAGAGGAAGAGGTTACGTTGGCGGCGCTCGGACGCAAGGGTCACGGAGGGCGCCTTTGGGCGGGGGGGTATGAGCAATTTGGCGATGTGTTTTAAGTTTCGGTTATGCAATGTTGAGGTGCAACAATAGCAAAGTAGAATAGGTAGATACGTTGATTTATTGATGTAAATATGACTAGTATAAACGTGTTTCGAACGTGTTTAAACTAATCACGAGCCTTTCACACACAGAAAGTTCGGTGCGATCGTTAATCGTTTCGTGATTAACTACTGCTCGTAAAATGTGCAGTAGTGCCATTGCGCATTGAAGGTCATGTCACATCAATCAAAGCGCACGCTCCATCCAGTTTAAACACGTTTAAACACGAATTTCCTTTCACACACAAAATGTCAAGCTCACATGTTTAAAACTTTACGATGATTCTAATCATCTCTAGATACGATGAATTTTAGCTGTGTGTGAAAAGGCTGAGAGTCACTTTGGCATTTTTATGTAAATGAAGAAGAATCAGACATGGATAGGACCTGTTTTACAAAGCCTTTTTTTCAATGACAAATGACAAAAACCTCAGTGACAGATCTGCTGATGAAGCAAGGATTTCACTAGTACTTATAACAAAAACTGTCATTTGTCACCGATGACAAGTTTTGTGAAATGGGGCCACAAAAACGTGCCTGTACTCAATAAAGTAGTACAATTTATTATATGGGTTTGTCTGAACTTCTAAAAGAAGAAACCTACATGTACTTGTAAAACTAAATACCGGTAAGAGAAAATAGCCGCCAATCATTCCTATTTTCCTAAGTTCCTAGGCTTCTGTTTGGAAATAAGTAACAGTCAAACCTGCTTCAGTGACCACCTGTATAGAAAGACTACCTGTCTAGAACGATCTCGTTTTTTGTTTCCCTTGAATATGGTTTCTTATTGAAACATGTTCTAAAGGAACCTGTACATAAAGACCACTTACATCTACATGTACATATACATGTACCTACATGTATAAAGACCACTTTTCTTATATCTCCCTTGAGCGGTCTTTATATGTCAGGTTGTATTTTGTTGAAATTTACACGTACATGTACACATCATATAATTTTGGGCGTTTGAAGCACTTTTCTGCAAGAATAAAATAAAATGTTGACGATTCAACGATATACATGATCATACCATACAATCAATGTACTTTGACATGGACTGATATGATTTGATATAGCCTACCACAGTTCAACGTACTTTGTACCTGTACATTTTCAATTTTTCATATCCATCTCTCTTATCTGTTGACAACTGTGCAAAACAACAGATCACAAAAGGCCAGGTAATATTGATTTCTTGTTTCTCATGATCCCCTCCTGCTACCCCCCCCCCCCCCCCCCCCCAAAGTGCAGAGATCCATTGCAAGTAAAATCACAGAGTTGCCAATGTACAGTGTACATGTTTATTTCGATTGATTTCAACTGAATAGCTTTTGGTACTTTAATGGTTTGAACTTTGAATGACCGTTTCTTATATAATACTTTACCAGATTACTGATCAAAGTTGCAGTTACTCGATTCATTTACAACTCTGCAATTTACAGTGCACACGCTCCACCCCACTCGGGGGCATTCCAGCCAGTTGCCTTTTATGAGCACACACATGCTATCAGATTAAATTCACTTAAAGAGAAGGTTGAGTTCTGGGAAGAGGTGAAAAATAATTTGTGAGCGTTATCATTCTTATTATGCAAGTGTGGAAGAACATCAGATAAGACATGTTCCCTGAAAAGCATGGCTCTTCAAGTGCCTTAATATTCTAAATATGGCATGTAACACTAACAGTATAAAATTTGGGATGGATTTTTATGCCACATGTTCGTGTAGTCCCATACACATTTCTGTGTACAGTGCTTCTAACTTTACCAAGACTGGGCCAAATTTCTTATCATTTTGATGATTCTAGATTCTAGAACCTTGCAGTACACACCAATACTTATACTAGATGATCAACCTTTTCTGATCGATTCCACACTGTTTCTTTTACAATGCAATCACATGACCAGAACTCATCTTTATCTTTAACACCTGGGTGGATAGGAGCAATACAGACAAAATACCTTGCTAAAGCACATACCAGGGAGTTGGGTTTGGATGGAGACCATTTCAGAGATTTTCATGAGGGATATACATGTATATTCAGGATTAACTGAGCTTAACAAGAAATGTATACCCTCTCCAGCCAACAAATCCATTAACAGCCGCCCTTATCAGACCACAGATCCCCTCTGGCATTCCAAATATTACGAAATGTTATGCAACGTCTGCTTCCCTCAGTTCTCTAAATACTAGGTCATAAAAATATGGAGGCATCAAGCTTAGAAGTGATGCGAGGCATTGTGAAAATGATGTCATGTTCAGTGAAGATGTACATGTACATGTAGCCAGTAGGTATAGCTACAACATATGAAATACAAAATCCACAACATATGGCACAATTTTTTTATTGGTTATCAAATTCTTTTTGCTGTGCTCAGATACTGTCACTCTACTGAAGACATAGCCATTTGAACCAGCGAAATCAACTGAGGAAATTGTGATTTCCCCACTCCCTAGATACTGTACACTAAGGCTGCGACGGGTAGTCGAATGCTCGAGTACCCGCACGGTTGACAACTACTCGGGTACGATTTCTCGTACCCGAATATTCGGCCGCAAAAAAAAAAAAAAATTAAAAAAAAAAAATTAAAAAAAAAAAATGTCCAGGCCCACGCTTACCCGTGCCAGGGAGAGCGGCAGCCGCTGGCATGGTACCGTCGGTAAAAATGTTTCCCAACTCAAGCACTGTCAAACTCACCTTTCAGAAACTGGGACCAAATGTCCAGATTTCTGTTTGGACTTGGAGGAAAATGGATTATTCTGCCATCTTTGGTTTTTAAAACAGCATTGTTTACTGTTATAGTTCTTATTAAATCGGCGCCTTCAACTGCAACTCAAAGTAAAATTGCATGCGTTTAGGGCGAGGGATCTGAGAAACTGCCGAGTGGTATGGTAGTGGCAAAAAAAGTCAAAAAAGAAAAAAAATAAAAAAATAAAAAAATTCAAAAAAAATCAAAAAAATTCAAAAAAATTCAAAAAAATTCAAAAAAATTCAAAAAAATTATAAAAAAACATGGCGTCCGAATACTCGAGTATTCGCCTGTAAGCCTGGGAGTGTACTCGGGTACCTCATTACACTGTTGTGCACAGCCTTACTGTACACGTACACATTAATTATTTCAATGTCTGTTAATCTCTGCTTTCGTGATCAGAATCATAACTCCATATGGAGTTGGACTGCCTATTTAATTTCCATGTCACGTTACTAAAAAATCACCTGAGCACCTCATGTGATAACAACTGGCTCTTTATCAACTATAGATGAACATCGACCCTTTTGAAGATTGTGAAATCGCTACATGTATCACGAGGCAGGAATCAGTATCAGTTAGGTCTACTTTCTTTTATTTCCTCAAGACAAACTGATTCCTGCATGTAATGTACCAGGTCAAGAGGACCGATGTCTTAAGATTACAATATGGATTCAAAATTGAATAGTCAATTGTCTTAATTCCCACATATATGTACATTGTATGTACATGTACTGATAGGAGTGATGGCATTAGCATGTAAATATTTGCATTTTGCTTGATCACTTCTTAATCTACAAGAAGTTAGGTAAACAAAATAAAACATGACAGAACCCAAAGCAAGCCTAATTGTACTTATACTTGAAGGGAAATCCAACCTTGATAGCAAACTACTCTACAGCAGGGAACAAATACACGGGGGCTCAGGGCGAATTAGCCCCTGAAATTCCAAAATGAGCCCCCGAAAGTCATAAAAAAGCCCCCAAATTGCATAGAGTTCAATGCAAAACAAAATAAAGAGTGTTATTTTCATGCAAACAAGCTTGAAAAGTAGCCCCCAAAATTATTTAAGTATTTTTTTCCGAAAAGCAGACATATCAGAGAAGTAGAATGGTGACAGTTTTAATGAAATTGGAAAAAATATGAGAAAGATATGAATTTTTGAAAATAGTAATCACTACAGAAATGGGCTCTTCAACTTGGCTGAATCGGTGATGTCTCGTTGATGTATCCGTGATGTAGTGGCAGACAACTTTTCTATTTGTCCCAACATGCAAAATGACTAAAATTATAATCCGTCAAACAAATCTGAATCTATTCTCTTTAGAGGACCTACATGTACATGTACATGTACATGTATAATAATATGCTGTCCGTAATACATTTTGAGAACTACATGTAGGTCTACCTCAAGAAAGAAGGAACTTTACAATTTTTTACTTCATAATATGAGAAAACAAAAATTATGACAAATGGGAAAGAAGATATCCATGACTTTGTCACCATCGACAGACCAAAGCACTAATTTGAGATTCGTACAGACTTGGTTACAGGTACAGTATCTCACATTTGAAACAATCATAAATTTATCAGTATTTTCAATATTGGTTTGATTTACAATTTTACAACATGTATTTCAACTTTTGCCATTCTGTTCATAAATCTAATTTTTCTGCTTCCATACATATGAACTCATTACAAGGACTAAACTAAACAAAAGCACTATTGCAAATATGGTTTAATGGAGAACTAATATTTTACTTTACTTCACTTTAACAATCCATCGATGTTGGTAGGACGGAGCCTGTTCAATGATTGATTGAATTACTTTGAATCAATACTTTGGTTTGTTGTGGTTTTGTATCGAGGTGTGTGTGTAGAGGGTGGAATAGTTCTGCATTCTTCTAGTTATTTTCAGGGTCATATATTGAAGGTGATTTTTTTCGAATAGTTATCAAGTTTGTTTTTGTTTTCTGTTTTCCTTGCATAAATGTAGTAGGTCTGTCTGAACTAGACAGATTGCCTTAGAGTTGTGTTATAAAATCAGGGTTTTTCAGTATTAAAATAGTCTTAAAATATTAAAAAGACAATGCCGAATGTCTACTTTTTGTTATTCAAAATGTTTACAAAATACAAGGACTTTTTGCTATCATTCCACTTATCATCATCATGAATTCATGATACAAGGAGAGATAATGTAGATCCTGTACTAGATTAACTAGTTACATATAGGCCTAGATCTAGGCCCTATATGTATTTTATATTACTAGTAAATGTAATCATTTTCATATGTGGTTTAATTACAGTTAGTCTATTGATCTACATACATGTACATGTAGATCTACATTATGTGCGATCTGCATTTGTGGAAGATTGAACTTCAGTTGAAAAAAGGGTGTTTAAACAGGTGTTAATTGTTAATCTCAAAATAATTCACAATAACATAAAGGGTGAATCAAAAGTCAAAACCTTGTTTCATCTCACTCACCATGCTCGCTCATTTTCTTTCTCTCTCGAGCTCTCTCTTTCTCTCAATGACAATGTAAAATGACGGAGAAGAGAAAAAAAGAGCCAGTCAGAGTGACAGAGACAGAACGAGAGTCAAACTCATTCATCTGTTCATAATCATACTCAGTGAGATGACAGTCATGTCTCATGACTCATCATCAATCAATGAGTCAATAAATCTCTCTTTTTCTCTTCCCCCATCTGTTGTTTAAATTTAATGAACAACAATGTAGATCTAGATGATAGATCTGATCTAATTGCAATGTAGATGTGTCTATTCTTAATCTTAACTTAGATTAACTGTTATATACTTCATTAGTACGATCTGGACAAGCCTCCTAGAAATATTTCTTAAAAATTATAAAACGTTGGCAGTTAGACTAGGCATTATTTTATAGACTCTAGCTGCAAGCTGCACGGCCCTCGCTGCACTACAGCGGCCAACATGGTTGCCACCCGGACCCGCGTCTACCATGGCCATGCACTGATGAAGTGCAGTGTGCACAAAGTACCCACCTTAAATCACGGATGTGGAAATCTTCCAAGTCGAT
Source organism: Strongylocentrotus droebachiensis (assembly GCA_035222895.1). Lineage (NCBI taxonomy): Eukaryota > Metazoa > Echinodermata > Echinoidea > Camarodonta > Strongylocentrotidae > Strongylocentrotus > Strongylocentrotus droebachiensis. Next base: position 80,220 of record JAVYIG010008358.1, read on the forward strand.
CTGCGTCCATACGCCTCCAAGATATTCTTGACACCACGTATACGCCTTCAGTTTTGTTGTGTTATCTACGGCAAAATCTTCTTCCATTTCTCCTTCAAATAACTAGATTTCGATAGGCGTTTTCGGTACAATATTTAGTAAAAGTCTCTGTTATAATCAGATGGCGTTCAAATTTTCTGCCTGTGGAAAATCAACGTGGCGCGTTTCGTGTAGCATCACGTGTATTATGTTTACATCGAGCGTGCATTGTGATATCTATATCCGAGAGCGCGAGCTCGACTCATCGAATATTGTTCCCAGCTGCAGGTTTATCCATCGACCGAGGAACCGACACTCAATTCGCTCACTTCCTACTCATGACGTCATAACTACATGGATTTTGCGTACAAAGTGATGCGAACAAATTGATCATCGTGCCGAATCAACTTGCAATACACAATCCGTTTGTGCTATATAACCGGATGCTGAAAATAAATTTTGGCTATCTTCCAACTTACGTTTATTCTGTACCATCAGCAACGTCATTATTTCGTGGGATTTTGTAATAATTATTGTGATTCATTGCAGGATGGAAAATGGCAATCGATATTCCAAGCTTTATTATGGCCCTTACATTACTTAACCACATGTAATATTTTAGTATATCATTGCATTAAGTTAAACAAAATTGTATTATAATTTATTATTAATTTTAGGCCTATTCGGCACTCACCGTTTTATTTCTTGAAAGTGCCGAATAGATAATACAATATAATACAATACAGAAATTAATTCCAATTTTGTAATCACCACGATGACCACGGAAGAATAGAGCACATTTAATCACTGTAGCCGTAATGAGGCTCCGCCCAACCAACTGATGCACTCAAAAGACTGGTAAAAATACAGCATAATGAAAAAATAAAGAAAGTAACAAATCAAGGATAAACAATATGAGAATAAAGAAAGGAGATGGCATGAGCAAAATATGTAACGCCAAAATAGAAATGAAGTACCGGGTACACAATATAATATATGACATATTCAAGAAAATTCAAGATTTCAATAACATAATGACAATGATTGTCCTAGAAATTATGATGTAGCATGCTCAATGTTTTTTTCACTGGGGTTTTCATGTACCTAATTAATTGATTAAAATGATTCATACCTTACTAATTTGTGTAACTTTTAAGGAATGTGAGGAATTCAACCAGTCCACCTTTCATTATTGAAATATTTATTGAGTTACTAAAGACAAATTTACAGGGGGTGTAAATAATTTAGTCCATTAACATACAATGATGTTCTGGTTCCCCCCACATAGCGGACCCTCATTGCTCATGATGAATGATAGGACCGGTGCTTTCTCATGTAGGCTACTATAAGCATTTATTTGCTACTTTTCATAGATACAGACCAGTGTTTCTAACTGACTATCTAGGTCCGTTGCTATGTCATAGATTTGTCAATTCATTATAAATTCACAGCTTCCGCCCATTGATATACGAAGCGGGGGCGCGAAGGGGTGTTATAGGGCAGGGGTTCTCAAACTTTTTCTTTGACGGTCCAGATGTGATTTCTATGAAAGCTGCAAGGTCCGAAATATGGGATGCCATTCGCCTGAAAAATCATATGGTCGATCGTATATTTTAGTACTTCAAATTATAAAGTGAACCGGTAACATTGTTGAAGATTCATACAAAAACTGCATAATAAGTGTATGAAAATAATGTTACTTGTTATATTCCTCCAATATACTGTACTATAACCCTCTAACTTAAATCCTAAAAAACTTATCAAACCACTATTAGATCAGATCAGTTTTTTCAGATTATTGAAGTCACTACCTTTGCACCATTTTCTCTCATCTGAACAATGTTACCAAGTCTATTTGAGTAGAACAATGTATTATGATTAATTAACCCTGTTCACTTTGATGTGTATTCCATATGTATTGTAATTTGTAGGTTAATTTGCATTTTTAGTTTTGTATAAGTACTGATGTAATATCAGTCTATTTTGTGTGTATAGCGCTTAGAGACTTCGGTGGTAAGCGCTTTATAAGTATACGTTTTTATTATTATTATTATTATTATTATGATTGCTGAAAAGCCGGGCACGACGCAAGCATTACTCAATTTTATATTCAGACTTAGAGTTAGACAATATACTCCAAAATTGTACAGTAATGACACTTGTATACTGAAGACAATGAGGCTTGTTTAAGGTTTTAGATCTTCTGATCTGATCTGATATATAGGTCTATGATCTGATTAAATTATTGTTAGTTGTAACAGTTTTTAAAAAACAGTGCCGCCAGTGCTTCCGATCGTATAGGCCTATAGAGTTTTTTCTGGAATTCGAAGGAATTTTCTTTAAACTTTCAAAATGCTAACGTGGATTTTAATTTGGAGCCTTGCTAAGGGGAGACAAACGTCATTACGGCTTATCGCACAGTACCAGATTATAATATGCACTTTAAACTTTAAATTTTGCGAGCGAGCACAATCAGGGGCGGATCCAGCCGGCGACAAGAGGAGGGGGGGGGGGGACAAATCTTGAGAAAATATTTAGCGGCGAATCAGCCAGCCGGCGAACGGCGTTTGAGCGGGGGGGGGGGGGAGTTAAGCGCCATTTTTACATAACTTTCTTTTTAACTCTCACTTTCACCTATCCCAGATAACCCTAAGTTTTTTTTTAAAGATTTGTAAAAGTTGTTTTACAAAGAAGATTCTGGTGAATAGCAGTGCTTATTCAAACAAAGATTTGCATCAATTTGAATCACGATCATTATTTGTCGCTTAATCCCTTTTAATGACCTGTTTTCTTTCTCGTTTGCAAGGGGAGAAGAAGCTATGTCACCATTATTATGGAAACGTTTGCTTGTATTTGTCTCATAAAAGAATTTGACCACGAACTGACTCCCACACGGTGTTGAGTGCTCAGGGGTAGTTCCATTATGTGAATGGGTAAATTAACTATTACAAAATGAGGGGACACATGCCATTGTACAATAGGGACACACATTGTTTTTATTGTGCAGAACATACTCTTTTATTGACTTACTTATTGCATGAAACTATAAAACCAAAATGCATTTTGTATTCTATTGGAGAACAAAGAATAATAACAGGTGAATGAAATGCATAAACACCACAAACACCTGGGGAGGAAGCATTCATAAATTTGAATACATAATAGTTGATAAACGACTCCGATGAAACTAAAAAAACAAAATGAAATTTGCGTTCTGGTAATTATTGGAGTACAAAGAATGATAGCAGGTTAATGAAATGCTTCAACAGCAACACAAACACCTGGAAAGCTAGGAAGCATCAATAAATTTGAATAATTTAGTTGATAAACGACTCCGCATGTGGACGTTTGTTGGAGCAAAAAGCAGTGGATTCTTAACAACACGAACCCATTTAACAGAATGTCGGAACGTAAATTAAACTTTGGCGCGGTTGGAAAATGCATCTTTCTATATACCCTGCGACTTTAATGGTAAGATCCAGTAAATTAAAACAGTAAAATGGGTCTTATTTTAAAATTACTCATAAAATAAAACCCAAAACTTCAGTGATATCAGAAAAAATATGTTATATCTTACTAATAATTAAAAAAAGATGTATAAACATTGTGAAAGCGTCGCATTTTACGATAAAAGACACCGATTTAGCGAAGATGACGTCATTAGTGCGCTTGCAACAGGGAATTCAAGGTCAATTCAGAGTTTTTCAGACGCTGATAAGTTATTGGTCGAGCCTTTTTGTTATCTTTATTCCGACAAAATTATACAATCAATCAAAACAAGTTTGATACCAGAAGAAAGCTAACGATTAGTATTTTCATTAACCGCTTGCCCCAAAGTCTCTCGACCACAGTGAAACGAGTGAGAGTTTGCGAGAGCGGCCAAAGTGTGATTTGCTCTTCTCCAACGCAAAAAGAGACGACATTGTGTTGGATAAATGTATTTTTTCCGACAAAAGTACAGAAAATTTGCATATGGTCTTTTTATATTATACTTTATTGAAAGAAAGGCCAAAGAATTCACTCTCAGACGCTTTGCATTGGACTTTGGTTGTTTTATTTTGAAGGCTATACAAAACAGCCCCTGTAGAAACACAAGAGTAAAAACAAATGTAAATTAAAAAACATCATAATATTCAATAACCAATCACATAATTATATACTTCATGATCTGTATCAGCAACAAAGAAGGTGTTCAGTAAATAAGTCCATTATAGACCAGCTTCAAACATTGTATCAACTAAATAATCATCACTATTATTTTCATGACTTCAATGAACAGGTTAATTAAATAATATATTTCATGTCTAATATAACGGCTGAAGGACAGTTAACTTTTCATTTCACAATATTTCAACATTTCAACATCACTTAAGCAAAACCTAAATTACAGTTGAAGTGTAAAAAGTAACAACAGATTCATTCAATACATAATGCAAACAATATCTTTTTAATACAAATTAAAAACCAATAAGACTCACCGCCCACACAATATAAAAAAAGGCTTGACTTCAGTCTTTGTGATCCTATGAGGGATAAAACGTAATATATTACAATTAACATACAGCAAAATTCAAAGGTATAAATACATACAATTCAGTTATAATAGACCATTAATCTGTATAAAATCGTAAAACATCGTACCACCAATAAAATTAACAAGTGCGAGTTTAGGATTGCACTTCGTGTACATGCACATACGCCACTCAAATACTATAAAAAGGATCGCATTGCAAGAACCCATTACACACTCAAATTCTGCCAATATCAATAGTAACATCAATAATTGTACAACAAGCATATAAATAGGATACATGTACATATATAACAATAAATAAATGTAACATTTATAAGGATAATCGAATGATTAACTCGCATGTAACTCAATTGCCCACTATGCACGTGCACCACTTGTGACTTAGTCACACCCGTCAACCGGAGTCTTAAACCTACCCCCCTCAAGGATCGTCAAGCATTCGACGTCAACTCGACGTCGAATCTTGGGGTCGCCAAAATCAGAGCGTGGTGAATCTTTGACGTATTTTTGTTTGGCCGTAGTGAATCTTTACCTTATTATTTGTAGGAGAAGGTGAATCTTTGCCTCATTTTTTACCGAATGTTGTGAATCTTGAACGAATATTTTTCACATACAAGTGAACGAGCGTCGAGTGAAAAAATTATCGTGTGTGAACGAGCGTCGAATGTCTTTGACTCCAGGGGAAATGAGGGTTCAAGATTTAAATAAACTGTGACGTGGAGCCTAGCTACGTTCGAGTTCGGATTTCGCGCTAAATCCGGTGTCCACGAATATTAAAACCCGAAAATATATACCTTATGAACCTTCTGAATTGGAGTCAGCAGGGCGGTATTCCGCATGTCGCTAACTTGTATGGCAGGTTTTGTGATGCCATACAAGTTAGCGACATGCGGAATACCGCCCTGCTGATGAGTACCAAAAGTTTACCCCGATAAAGTTTTTAATTATTGAAGAGTTTCTAATATGTCTATACTCAACGAAGACTGCTTTGTCAACTGGTCACATTTTGGGTAAATCATAATATAACCCGGCTATGCAGACGTGGGGGAAATTTGTTTACAGCTGCTGTCACGTTTTGTTTACTTGTATAGCCTGCGCCAAAGAAAAAAATACACGATGGCGACGAGGCGATTCGCCTCCTAAACCTCTGAAATCGCCACAGTAAATATCAAGACGATCGAGGGCGAACAAAATTGATATATAATGAAAAATCGCCCCCGCCATAAATTGATATTCCCTGGGAACTAATAAATCAATTTATTGATTTGTCTGACTGAACTCTCCGTTCCAACTACCAACTCCAAAACTAGAAATTTCCATCAACATTTTAAAAGTTTTGTGATTGCAGCGGATCGGCGGTTGACCTACGTACTGCTGTAGCTAGATCGGTATCCACAATACACAATACACAGAAACTAGCTGCTCCAGTGCAGCGCGAGCCGCGCCCGCACGCTCCTAGAGTATGAAGCAAATAAGTATTTGCGAGTGACGAGTGCTGAACTGCTAGCGACCAAATTGGTTCGTAATATGTTTATTTAGTCTTTTTTCCGACCCGAATTTTTATCATGGACAGTGCAATCCCATTAAAAATAATGTTATTCCGTCTTAAATTGTGTTATTTATAACTTAAAACCATTAAATGCGAGTATATTTTTACTGTTGTCCCACATACCGATATATTTGTTGTAACGAAACATGCAAAATCAATGCCAGATTTTTTCCTGTAAAATCGGTATAAAGCTAATTTCGTAGACAGAAATTGAATTTTGTTATAAAAACCCCGTGAATAAATATATAAATGATGTCCCTATACCTCAGCATTTTTCTTACAACTGTTTAATTAAATTATATTATTTATATATACTAGGCCAATTTTTTGTCATTGATGCCTGAGTGATGGCATCAATTTCAGTCTACGAAATGAAACTAGCTTTGGCTTGGCCTTTTATAGATTAGAATTAGAGTCTATACGGGGACAAAAATACGACTATGATTTTGCATGTTTCTTTATAACAATGATCGTTATGTGGGACAACAGTAAAAATATTCATTTATTGGTTAAGTTATAGAGTCTAGATCTAAATAACACAATTTTAAACGGAGTTACATTTTTTTTTTAATGGGATCGCATTGTCCATGATAACAATTCAAATTCGGGACAGAAAAAAAAGACAAAATGACACAATATTACCTACCAATTTGGTTGCTAGTACTAGCAGCATGATGGCTAAGGAAAAACACAACTTATTGTTACAGCTTAAAATGAATTAGCCCCCACTTTTCTTAAAGTAGCCCCCATAAAAAAAAAAAATCCTAGCCTAGCTGCGTGTCAGTGACAACATTTTCTTATATAAAAACAAGCAGTTGAACAAAACACTCCTTTTGACAAGTTTTAGCTACATGTATATGTAAATCATTAAGCCACACGTTTAATTAACACAAAGTGAATAAATTATGGATACGGAGATCCAAAAATAATAATTATTGGCGAGACATCGTAGCCGAAGCGGAGACCCGAAAAAAATAATTAGTGGCGAAATTGTACCTTTTTTTAAATTCTAGCTACCATTTTCAGAAAACGGATTGTTTCCACAAGTTCTCATGATCAATTCTATGTTTCCTTTAATAATCACTCTATCTACCATAAATAGCGGTGCTGGTGAAAGGCCGGTGAATCTTGACCTAATAAAAATTAAGCAGGTGAAGACGTGTGGTGAATCTGCACCTAATATTTTTAGCGGCGAGGTGAATCTGCACCCTATTTTTCTTGGAGATGGGTGAATCTGCACCTTATAAATAATTTGGAATAGTGAATCTTGACCTTATTTGTTACGAAGCAAGGTGAATGAGAGGTGAATCTTTGTGTCGGACGTTCAAGACCAAAAGTGAATAAGAGTGAAGTCTTGAGGGGGGTAGGTTCAAGACTCCAGTTGACCGGTGCATAACCCTTCTCTGCAGATATCTGAAAGCTGTCACCTCCTGCAACCGAACCCAAGACCAGGTCATTGTCCAGCGTGCACTCATCAAGCCATTGCAAGAGAGGCCTGAGTGCACACTGAACAATAGCCTGCACCAAACCCAGGTCCAGCCACAGGAGGCAACAATCTCACATTACTACGTTACCCGAGCGACTTCCGGGCGCCCCAATGCTGGAAAGTCACACACATTTTAGAAAACTTCACTTTTTCATGGAAAAATGCTTATGTACTATGCACGCAAGTCAGATTAAGCGCATGATACAACGTTTCCATTATGGTTAAAGACATCATAAAGCTCAGTGTTTTATGCGTATATAATACATAGGCCCGGTGGAACGTTTATCAAAGTGGGGGGCTAAAGTATTTACGATCAGGTAGAGGGTAGCGAGCGAAGCGAGCGGAGCGTAAATTGGTGTGGGGGTTCAGGGGGCGGAGCCCCCGGAATCTCAGGGGTTTTACGCATTTAATGACGGTTAGAGAAGCACAAATATTTTTGATGCCGCATTTGTGTCACTGGCAGGTCACAATATTTTTGTTGAATGACGTAAATCATGGTCTGAAGCAATATTCAATTCAAATGAGACACTTGCTAAATGTTGACCATTTATTTTCATAAGTACATTTTATAGGTGAAAATAAAATTTCTGGTTAAAATATTATACAAGCGAGTACCGTATCATCTCTTCCTCGCACATGTTTTGTAATAGTTTGTGGCAGATTAGTTTTTAGAGCAATATATACACGTATAAGCAAGTGTCGCTGAAAGTTGCGTTATTGCGTCATCGGACTCATCAAAAATTTATAACCAAATCTCACGCACGAATTTTGCAAAAGCAGTGAGTAATTGCGTTTCGTAGGACGCAACAAAAATTCCCAGGTTGGTGTCTGGAAGTTGGAGAAGAATCATTTTTGCATCGTATACTGGTTATAATTTCAATTAATTACACATCTATCCAATCTGTCCATAACAGTATAACAGTTAAACTGTGACCAGGGGCGGATCCAACTGGCAGCAACAAAAAAAAAGGGGGGGGGGGCCAGATCTTGAGAAAATATTTAGCAGCGAATCAGCCAGCCGGCGAACGGCGAATGAGCGGGGGGATTTTTTATTTTTATTTTTTTTGGCGGGGGGGGGGGGGGCAAATGTTTTTTTCTGGGGGGGGGGTGGCGGGGGTCAGGGGGCCGCTTTTTTCCCCTTTTATTAAAAGGTAAAATTTACGTTACTATCCTATTTTTCTTTTAAGGGGATAAAACTATACATTTCTCAGCGGCGGATCCAGGACTTTTGAAGACGGGAGTCGGGGGGGGGGGGGGGGGGGTCGTAGCCAACGGGTGCGCGAACCACAATGCAATCGCGCGTACCCCTGCAGGTGGGGTCCAGGGGCAGAGCACAAAGACATTTAAATAAGTTAGGCCTATATGAATTATTTAGTGGGGCTTCTCTTGATCCGTACAACATGGCAGAGCTTTGGGGGGCCTGGCGGAAGCCCCAGAACGCTCTCGATATTTTTCAACGTTATCCTTCAAGATGACCGTCTTGAGCTATGGAAACTCACACTCTCTCCATAAGAACAATTTTAGCGGGTTATCTTGGGGACCACTCCAATCTTTACCTGGCTCCACTGGGTCCGTGTTAGGGGCCCCTGGTGGGTAGCAGGGGACAGTGCCCCAGCTCTGGATCCAGGAGTCGGAGCCCCCGGAAGCTCTCGAATGTTGGCAATTCAGAACATTCTAGATAGCAGTTGAACGATAAAAACTCTAATCCATCCCTTGAAATGTAAATTGCAATGCCCCTAAACTACATAAAACTCACACTCTCTCCATTTTTATACAACAAAAGGTTGCCTTGCGAACCACTTCTATCTATATGCCTACATATGGATGCAGGGTTAGGGTAGGGCAGAGCATTCGCATTCGGGAGTTTGGGGGCGAAGTGGGGAGGGGGGGGGGGGGTAGTGAGCACTATTTTTGTTTTGCTCCCGACAATTTGAAAATGGCGCCGGTTGAAAGTCGCTCAGTGGGGGGGGGGGGGGGGAAGGGACGTGAGCAATTTTTTTTTTTTGTTGGCCCTCGGAATTTTGATTTTTTTTTGGTTTTAGTTACCCCCCCCCCCCCCCCACTTTAGCGCCAGGGGGGGGGGGGCATCCCCTAAAAAAGGTAAAAATCACGTTTTTTCTCAGGGGGGGAGGGGGCAGCCCCCTGGCCCCCGGGCCCCCCTCCCTAGAATCCGCCACTGCCCCCCCCCCCCCCCCTATGTCGAGTAACATTGAATTGAATTGAATTGACAAGAGAGGGCGACAATTTTCAACTCGCTGGTCGATCCGGGCAAAGTAAAAAGTTTGGTCTACAACCCATAAGTACACCCAACCCGTCTACTATTACACATGGTGTAATAATAATTTCATCTACTTATCACTTGGTATAAAATATGTTCATTTAGTCCTGATAATCGGTTATTCTAATATCCATTTCGTCTACTATCCATAAGGTCTAATTGTTTTGGACCTTTTAGCTTTGTACAATATTGTCGGTGACCTTTCCTCGACGTCGAGGTCACTATACTCTCCAGAACATTCTCACTCTCTTACGCTGACGTGTAC